>WYDI02006228.1:0-13234 GCA_009867235.2 Psittacus erithacus | reverse complement strand
CACATTCTGTACTAAGGTCATTAAGGCCCAAAACTACGTCGACTGCAATGGTTTATCTTATACAAGAATTCTCAGTACGTTCTCTAGCTGTACTCTATTTTTTTTTCTGTGAATCATGCACCTCAGAAATTTTCCATTGCTACTGTTACAAAGCCATCACACTTGGCATTACTTAAAACTGATTCTAAAGGTTTATATTCCATTTAGTAATTTTGTGCCCACCTTTGTTTCAACGGATCCTTCTCTTCTCCAGGCTGAGCAGCCCCAACTTTCTTAGCCTGTCTTCATAGAAGAGGTGCTCGAGCCCCATTATTATCCTTGTGGCACTCCTCTGGACTTGCTGCAACAACTCCACGTCCTTCTTATGTTGCGGACACCAGAACTACACACAGTACTCTGAGTGGGGTCTCACATATATATTTGATATACTGATATATAATGGATATTCAAAACCACAGCCTTCCCTGGTTTAATTTTTATTACAATGGAATACGTGCAAGAGAGAAATTTTGATTTTTCATTCTTTTTAAGCATATACAGGCAAGATCTATTGTTTTTTCTATTACACAATTTACTGTGCTATGTTAGCAGAAAGAAAATCTAGTAAGTATTCATTGCACTGGTTCTTATAAAATTCTAAAACTTTGTAAAACTATTATATCTGTTTAATGTGCTAAATCTAAGATCAATATTTCAGGACTCCTTAGTGTAAAGTGGGTTAGCTAATGCGGGAAAGCCTGTGGGGCTCAAGAAAAAAGATTCAGAGGGAGAAGGGAAAGTTAGACACAGTCCATTTCCTTAGAGTGAGTTATTTTCATAGCACTTGCAAACATTTTATTAGAGTTAGAAAAAGGTGCATCTGTGGCTATTTGCCCTACTACCCATTGGTGCATCTGCTAAATGAATGGCTTTAAATGTTTTTTCAACTTACTGGTATTAGTATTACCTGCCAATACTGATTCCAATACCAATAATGGTATTGTCTCTTTCAACCACCTCATATAGCAAAAATTCTCCCGCACCTTCGTAATTGGATACTCTTGCTTCTACTTAATTGTAATATTTTTGGCCATAGCCTTTTATTTGCAGTGCAAATACTCTAAAATTGTAAGTAATTCTTGCACTGGCTCACAACCCTGTTAAGAACAACCAGGCTAACTTTTTGCTCTTGACTGTCTTGTAAATTATCAGGTTTGATGTCCTTTAATTTTTAATGTTCCAAACTCTTTGAAAGATCGTAGTTTCATAAGCCTATATTAAACTTAAGTTAGTAATAGCTAATAGTAATTAGTACTTAAATTACTCAATTAATTAATAGCAATTAGTAATGGCTGCATTTCATACTTCTAAGAATTGCTCTTAAGATCAGGAAGTAAGGGGCTGTGCTGGGTTCAGCTATAGCAGTCATTTTTCTCCTTCTTAGTAGCTGGTGAAGTGCTGTTGTTTTGACTTTCAGTCTGCTAACAACGCTGATAACACCAACGTTTTTAATTGTTGCCAAATAATACTCTGATCGAGGACTTTCTCAGTCTCATGCTTTGCCAGGGAGGAGGGGAAGCTGGGAGGAAGCAGAGACATTCTTTACATTGTTAATGGCAAACTATTTTCTTTAATCTTTTTTTTTTTTATTTTTGTGTACTCATTTCAATTAACATTATTTGGGTTAAAAATTACTGTAAACGGCTATTCTCTGTTAATGATTTTGAGCCCTTCATATCCTTGTCTTCTGAGAAGGATGAGTTTAGTCTGTTACTCACTGTGTAGAAGACACTTCATAGCTATGATTTTTCTTGTTACCTTTTCCAGTACATTTTCTGTTTCTTAATATGAAGCTAATAAAAATCTTACTCTGAATGTTTTAGAATTTTCAGATTTTTATACAACAGTCTGTAGAAAAAAAGCACTTGTGGAATTTTTTTAAGTCAAGTCTTACATTTGTGCAATTTAAGAACATGTATTGCAAGTATGACCTAAACAAAAGGGTTACTCCCTGATTTTACTACATTGTAAATGCTCTTATTAGTTTTTGTACTTTTACTTGATGTCTAATAAACATATCGAATATTGAAAAATTTCAGTCAGACTAAATGCGTTTTGAAATGGAAATCATCAAAAGAGCAATGGAAGACTTCTGGAAGACAGAAAGTGACAATTCATCTGCAGTTAAGATTGTTTTGTCCAGTCAGGAGCCACGTTGATATTTCTTGGAAAAATTATTTCCCATCAATGTGTATTCTTATCTTTAAACTTTACCCTTTGAAATGGACAGAAGCCAGTACTAAGGATGTCTACTGATTTTCTGGAAAAAATGATTTTTATAAGTATCTGAAGTAAAAAATATTTATCTTCAATAAATAAGCGGAAATTTTGCAGTGAATTCAGTCTTTCTGTCATTGTTGTACCTTCGGAATTGCAGATGGATTTATTGTTTGCAAGAAATATTGGATTTCCTTTAAACAGCAGCTTTGGAAAGCTAAGACCTGTTCTATCCTTACAGCCAACAGCAAAAAAAAGTCGTAGCCATATCAGGACCAGTACCTAGTGGAAAAAGGAAATATCTGTTTCCATGAGTAAAATAGAGTGAAAAATCAATCATATAGGTTTTAACTTGGATTTTAACTGTCTGATGGGTAGGTGAAAAATAGCTTTTCACAGGAAACTAAGGACATCTATGCAATCCAAAAAATCTATCAAACGTCTCTGAAGTATTGAAAGATTTTAGGTCACAATCAGCCTGCAGAAGATTAAAAATTAATATCATATTCAATATTTACTATTCCTTTAAAATATAGGTTTGCTAAATTTAGTAGACAGCTTCTGGCACTTTAAACTTGGGCAATAATAGCTGTAAAAGAATTGAAAGCAAACAGCTGCACTTACTGAATTTCAGGTTATTTCTAATTATTTCCTTTGGAATTTATTAGTCTTGTGTAGGCAAAATAAAGCTACAGTTTAGAGGAGGTTATAGAAGCCTTCCCCTGATAACTGTAAAGACTCCACAGTTCCTGTCTAAGCACTTTAGGAAAGGTTTGGCTTTTAATTCCCCAAAGTCAAATTACGGCACAATGCAGCATTTTTGTTCCAGTTTCCAGTCTTTTAAGTAGCCTTTCCAGCTTTCACAATATAAAACTATCTGCAGCTAGTGTCTTTCAAATTCTGGAACTCTCTTCAGTTCCAGATGCTAAGTAATTCCAAATCTTTAAATAAAAATGAACAGATACACAAGAGAAAATTTTAGATTCTGGTTAATCTGTCCACTGTAGCTCCTCATGTGTTCCTCATTAATATGAATTTTTTTTATCGTTATTTAATCCTTTATAAAGTACTAAAGTTCTGATGTAATTATTTTAAGAAAGGTAAATACTTTTAAACAGAATGAGCAATAAAAATTTTCTAATTCTATTATGTAGTAACAAATAGATAAGTCTCAACATATTTGCTTTCTTTTTTTTAAGCAAGTTTCACAATTTTGGATAACAATTTAGTCTTGTAATATCTAAGAAAGGAAAAAGCAGTAAAAAGTCAGTTACAAGTTATACAAAGTTTACAAACATACCCCATAAGCAGCTGAAGCCCTCCCAGTATGCTCTTCACACTCATATCAATTCTTTCAACTGTTCAAGACCTTGAAAAAGTTTGTGTGCATACATGAGAAAAGAGAGAAACTAATCTGTCAGAAAATGTTAATCTTCATTTCCCATCTAATTATATGTTTGATTATTATAATGTCCTCCATGATGTGTACATGCCTTTAAAGTAATTGTTAGAAAAATATCTTTGTAATATTTTAAGATGCATTATAAAATGTAAATTAGCAAATATAACTCACCATGAGTCATAAGTGCATCATTGCATCATTGGATAATTTAGGTTGGAAAAAAGCTCTGAAGATCATATAGCTCAGCTTCCTTTTCAAAGGAGGTCAACCTAGGTCAGGCTGCTCTGAGACCTGACGAGTCAAGTTTTGAAAATCTTTGAGGATAGATTCTACAACGTTTCTGGGCAACCTGTTCCAATATTTGACCATTTTCAAAATTAAAAAAAGAAAAAAAAGATAGAGGAAATCCTTATACTTAGTTAGTTGCTCGGCAAGATTATGGAGCAGATCCTTCTGGAAAGTACGCTAAGGCACATGGACAGTAAGAGGGTGATTTGTGACATCCCATGTGCCTTCACTAAGGTCAGAGCATGCCTGACAGATCTGTGACTTGCCATGATAACGTTACAGTGCTGGTGGAAAGTGGAAGAGTGACTAACACTGTCTACCTGGACCTGCTCGAATTGTTCGACGCTGTCCTGCAAATCTTTGTCTCTAAACTGGAGAGGCATTGATTTAACAGATGCAACACTTGGTAGATGAGGACTTGCTGGATGGTTGCGCTCAAAGAGTTGTGATCAATGGGTCAAAGTTGAAGTGGAGGTCTGTGACGTCTGATGGTCCTCAGGGTCAGTATTGGGACTGGTGCTGTTCAACATCTTTGTCGGTGACATGGACGGTGGGATTGAGTGCCCCCTCAGCAAGTCTGGTGACAACACCAAGCTGTGTTGAACTAGATGATCTGTAATAGTTATTCAAACAAACGTGAATTTATCTAAGTATATATTCTAAGTAAATTGAATGTCACAACACTAATGCAAAATTTAATCTCAAGAGGAAGAAACAAAATGGTATTTTACATAATATGCTGATTATCTGATGTTATATAACATCCATTAAGTAGGACTGAAATCTTTCATATGTGCACCCCAAAATTTGTTTTGCAGAAGAGCCAGAAAAAAAATAATACCTTTTGTGTCAAAGACAAGGATGATTCAAATCTACACATTTGTTATGATTTGTGATGTCTTCTTCTTTGCCAAGTATCTAAGTGTATGCTGAAAATCTCTTCTATCTGATTACTGTGTCCTGATGGTAAAATGGTGAGGACCACTCTAATTATAAATGGTAATGCAAAATAATTCATCAGTTCTTGTGAGAGAAGGCCCAGACTAAATGTTTATGCTGTTGTCATGATTATCAGGGCTAATATACCCTCACATTTCTAATAGCATATCTAGGCGAAATTCTCAGCAGATGAAAAATCACTCTAGTTCTTTTACTATAAAGGGATAGGCTTGGTTGGATGATTGGCTTTGCTTTGTCTTAGTACTTTCAGTTAAATGTCTCTTTCCTCCTTCAGTGCATCTCCCCCCAGGGGTTCGAGTAGTGTATTTGAATACGTATTTTGCTCCAAAACCAAATCATTTTCTAATACACCATTTTACAGGTATTTTCAAATAGCTAGTTTTAAAGGCCTTTTTTATATTATTTTTGTCATATTCGGCATGGCCAAACAACAATGTGAAAAGTCTTAATTTTAAAAAAGGCAATAAAACACAAAGATCAACCTGAAAATGCTATCTGTTTTACCTGTTGAAGCTACTGTTTAATCAAAGGCCAACAGAAAATCCCAAGTTTACTATGTGGGCGACAGTAGTATTTCTTTTGTTAAACCAGTTCTGTCTTGCTGAGAACAGAGACAAGATGTTTCGTGTCTTGCCTAGTCAAGCACTGACGAAAAATGACTCAATACATTTTCAAAATCGATGTGCTTTCTTTCCAATTATATTTTGATGTGCCTTTT
Organism: Psittacus erithacus; assembly: GCA_009867235.2. NCBI lineage: Eukaryota > Metazoa > Chordata > Aves > Psittaciformes > Psittacidae > Psittacus > Psittacus erithacus. The sequence continues at coordinate 7,610 of WYDI02006228.1, read as the reverse complement.
GACGAATTGTCAGAAAGCAAAGTTAGTACACTTGGCATTTATGGTTAGCTGTGGCAAGCCACACAGAGTGAACTTCTGAATGGGAGGCATGCATGAAAAGGAGTGTGGAGAGGAGGTTGCAGTGCAGAGCTGGTGCCAATCTGGAAATCAGGGAAGAAAGCAAATGCAGGCAGTGGTGACAGTCCTTTTCTGCATGTCTTCCTGGTGTGAAAGAACTTCAGATCCAATCAGAAAAGCAATTATTAGTACAGCTTTTATAAAGAAAATATATAATCTGTCCATAGAGAAGTCTTCTAGTCTCATGATGATTCAGTCCATAGCAAGGGTCTGTGTATGCATTCTTAAGTATATATTCTGATAATTCAAATAAAAAATAATATCTAAGCTAAATGAGTACAAAATACATGAAATTGCACTGGTTTCATGTATTAAAGAGATATATATTTTATGTGTTGTGTCCTACATTCTGACTGGGAAATCAGAACAATAGGAAAATGGCTCAAGAAACATGCATCTCACATAGACACATCCTCTTTTTTTTTTACCTTATATAATTCTTTCAAACCCCTGTAATACCTAAATCGTCAGAACTTAAATATTTGCTTACATTTTACAGAACCAGAATTTAGGACATAGGCATGAATTTCCAATGCACTACCCTAGGTAAGGGTGCTTTCTGAATTAAGGTAATCATGCTGCCCTGCTGTAAAGCAGACAGTCCTTTAGAAGAGGTTGAAACAGAATACAAGAAACCAGTATAAAACTATCACTGAATCAGTTAGAAATTCCCTGAAAGTATCTGCTGAAGAAGTCATAGTGGAGGGGTATCCTGAATGAGCAAAAGGGAATATCTATGCAAAACCAACAAGTGTCAGAACCACATACATGCGTATGAGAGACATTAAAGCAAATTCAGCTTACAAATTTTGCATTTTGGGCTACATTTTTACTGAATTTCTCCCTTGCTTTTAACAGCTTATTTTGGTTTTCCTCAATTGGACTCAATACCACAGACAGCCTTTGTAATGATTTTAGCATGTTAGGAAGCAAGCTGTCTACTTAACCTCAGATGACAATTCAGATTACAGTTAAAATGCTTACATTTCCTGCTCATGTATTTAAGCTTATAAGTGCTTTTAGTCATTTCCAACATTTTATAAATGTCAGATACTTTTTATTATTGAAAAGAAAGGTTTCAAATACCTATCATGAGTTCCTATATAAGGCTAAAAGGTTTTAGATAGAAAAATATTGTTAATATGGCTAGATAAAAAAAATACATGATTTAATAAGCTTGTTATAGAAAGTGACTAACAGGAAGAAATAAAGGGGTAGTGCATGTCTTGTTCCTCCAACAGCATTTTGTATGTGCATTTTGGTATACATTAAAAAAAAACCCAAACAACAGTCCATCCCATTAGAGTTTTCACTGCTCTTCAAGAACAGAAGATTAATGTAATGTCTATGACTTCTATTTGACCACTTGCAATGACGGTAGAGAGCAATTCACTTGGAAGTCAGTTTGACTTGTGTGAAAATGTTAAAGTGTTGTCCCTAATGCCTGGGCATGCTTCTTTACCCCATAACAGCAGTCAAAAAGAAGCTGTGCACATAGAAGCCTCAGGGGTTACTCACAAAAAGGGCAAAGAAATTTATCAAAATAGAGAGAAAGTCCTCTGTACTTTCAAGAAAAGTGAAATCTTGCATGACAAATTGAGTCTGTTTAGAGCAATGTAATTGAACAGGGCTGCTCAAGTGGAACTAAGTCTGCTCAAAGGGCATATCATGCAGTGAGAAAAACTGACCTCTGCATACTATGTTCAAGGTAAACATGGACGCCTGTACTTTAATGCTGAATGAGTCTGGTTTAATGGAAATATGATTAGAGTTAGAAAATGTAATCTTCAGAGGGGAAAAAAAACCCAAAGAAAACTGAAAACCAACAACAAAAGAACCACACCAAAAATCAGGCTTGTATGGGTAGTTTCAACTGTTTTAAGGACAAGCTTTGAGGTTGCATTGTCCTTAAAAGTCACAGTCTTCTACATTTTTCTTTTAGAAAATAATGTGCCCTTTCATTTACTTTTAAATCGTTTCATCACGGTTTTAGTGATTTAATTTTTTAAATAAAATAGCAAGTACTAACAGATCTTTAAACAGAAGTTGCGCCAATCCGTCCGATATATTTTACAAGGTTTTCCTCTCAGAATACCGACACAATCTGTCATATCTCTAAATGCAGTTACATAAAACATGGCAAATAGCAGAAAGGTTTTGTTTTCTTCAGAAGCAAAAATATGCCGGTGAACATGTTTCTTAGTCAGCTAAGCTTGTCAAACACAGCAAAGTTTTGAATTCTTACCAAATCATAGTATTCCACTTTTTGTCTGTTCATTCTGGCAAGTTAGAGGTCCTGTAGGTGATGCCAGGTAGCTTTTTCAGTGCTCTGCTCCATTCCCCAGAGTGAAAGTAATGACCCTAAAATTATTTGTTTGTTTTTCCTCTGTTGCTTACCCCCCTTTTCCCCAGTCACTACAGGTGATTGGTAGATCTCTGGTGTCTTCAAAGTTTCATGTGTCGACCTTTGAGAAAAGCAGCATTAACTCTTGCTCCTTTTCTAATAATCTCTTATTTTAATTCAGTGCAAACTGGGCATGAATAATTTTCTCTTCCACCCTCTCCACTCCCCTCACCCCCCTTTTTCTAAATGAATTGGGGGGGGGGGGGGGGGCGTGTAAAGAAAATAAATAAGAGGAAATGCTGTCCTAGGGCATAAGAATATTTGAATCCACAGCACCAGTTCAGGACAGCATAGTGTCTACAGATTTTCATGTGTTTCCCAGTACAGAACTTTTTGGGTGAGTAGGAGGAGTGACCTTCTAAATTTTATGCTATTTGCAGACAACAGAGCAATGATGGAAGACAGTAATAACAGTTGATCTTACTGAACTTTTAGCTTCAGGAGGAATATTACATCGTGATTTTTTAAGTTATGTCTTATCCAGTTTGCAATATATAAACAGACAAATATCAATAATATGCCAGCTTATTCAAAGAAAGTGCTGTTAAAGCAGTCAAGTAAAAATGGGCATCTTTGTTTAGGGTTATCAAAATATGCAGGAAAGCAAGTTTTATTTAAATATAGCACAGTGCAAATGGGAACAGATGCTCTCTCAGAACAATCACCTGCATAGTAGTAACCAAACAGCAGCATGTATTGAAAGAATGGTGAAAAAAAAAAAGAAAAATCAACTTTTCAACCTTAATGCCATAAAATTTTGGGAGCCTGTGTCTCAGAGCTCTCATAACTTGAGAAGAAAGTCAGCCAGTGGTACTTGGTCTCCTAGAAGTCCAATACTTTGTTTTTATCTAGAATGAAGCAAAGTATTAGATGTCATGGTTGTGTGCATTCAGATGCTTTGGGAAGTTTACTCTTGTATTGTTAATGTTTAGTGAATACCTAGGCCATCTAGTCTAAGTTCAGTATCTAGCTGGGATGGACATATGAACCTGTAAGACCTGAATGATTTTTGATGATTTGAAGAGCATGGATTTACACTGTGCTGGCAGTGATACAAATTATAATAAAAAATAAAGAGGTCAGAAAAGCACTCAGTAACTAAAGTAGTGCAGAAATTCTGAGGTTTGGGGTTTTTGTTGGGGTTTTTTTGGTGGTTTTTTGGGGTTTTTTGTTTTGTGGTTTCTTTTTCTTAGATTTTTTTTGTTTTTTTCCTCAATAGACACTTGATAAAGGCACAGGTAGGAAACATTTGATAACACTTTTTATTAATTGACTACGAAAAAAAAAAAAAGCAACCCCCCCCAAACCAACCAACTAACCAACCAACCAACCAAACCCAACAACAACAACAACAAAAAAACAGAACTAGGAGGTTGTTAGGTTATTAGTCAAAGTAGGAAAGAAAAAGTGATCAAACTGACACATAAACTAATTAGCTTCAAATTAAGGAAATGGTTTCCCGATAGATTTTACTTCATAAACTTTAATTCTGGAATAAAATTGAAAAAGGCAGGTCACATGGTCATATACCTCTAGAAAACGAAGGTCAGATACCTCCAGTAAAAGGAAGGTTGCACTTTTGATCCAGTGATTGGAAAAAAAAAATGTTTTGTTTTAGTCAATAGAGGAATTGCCTTTAATATCAAAAATCCTGAAGAGATAAGTTGATAAAGAGAAAGAAACTGCTGGTTCAGTGGTTGAAGTTATTAGCAGGAAATGTCTCATAAGGTAACTTAGTAATTCGATGTGTGCTACAGTTTTCATATATTTTCACAGTATTCTGTGCATTAAATATACTCAAAATAATCTGTTCTATATATCTACTATTCTTAAATCCTGCTCAGTGGCACTGATAAAAAAATAACTAAAAGAAATGTCAGAGGAAAGACAGAAGCATACCTGCATACTTAAAATTACATCCTTTAGTTTTCCATTATATTTGTGCTTTTTCTGGTAAAAAAAAAATTGCAAGGAACAGTTTTCACAGAACAGTTTATAGCAACATTCATGGAGCAGAGAAGATGACTTTTTGGACGCACATTTGTTGGAAGGGTTGCTGGATTCTCTATTTGATGTTTTTCTTCTAGTTTCCTTCTAGTATAAAGTAAATAATTATTTTTTTTAGGAAGACCCTCTAGCTTTGCATAAATTAATTTGTTCATTGACTTTCAAGAATCGAGTGTTCTAAAGAATAAACAAAAAGCTAAAACTCCCATATATTTTCAAATGTGTATCTACCCAGTACCTAAATCAATGTTTTTCTCGGTTAGACATAAGGCAGATGAATATTCCAATTAACATACCAGGACAATGTTTTAAATTTACTGCAAAGAAAACAATTTTATTTTACTGCAACATCAGGCCCTAGAGCAAATGAATTCTGACATCTTTCTATGGGCTGGGAAGCATATTATAGCTGTTTTACCAACACCTTAGGGTGCCAGACATCAATGTACAATTTTCCAAACGTTCCTCTGTTTTAGTTGAGTCTGAAGAAAAAGCTGGTCACATAAAGTAGTAAATATTACACTAACAGTAAAAGCAAAGAAGGAAGCAACAGTGAACAGACAAAATTTAAGACAACCCGTTTGAAATTATTTGGGATAATTAATTTTGGCTGCTTGAACACACACTAAAGGTTTGGTTTTCAAGAAAATTCAGGACTCAGACTGTTAACAACAGGCTCCTTTGAGACAATGCATTCTGAGCATTGTTTGCAAATTAGATGCCAAAAGTAATTTTCTGTTTTGTCATGTTTATATTAAATAAAAAATAATAATATTAAAAAAAACCCCAAACCACTAAACCAAAAACTTGCAGCAGTATTTCCTGAAGTGAAAAGTAAACAGATTTAAGGAAAGGTAAGTTGTGCTGAGTGTTTTTAACTCCGTCAGGTCAGTGCAGCATGCCCAGTAATACAGTAAAAGAAAACAAATAATTTCTAATTTTTATTTATCTATCTAATGGATATTGTCATTGCTTTCAATGTCGTTGATTTTCCTTGCAACATAATCCAAGTTATCCAGAGATCATAGACATACATTTTTTATAAGTTAATGTAAATCATTTCAAATAAAAATAATGTTCCTTTCCACCATTATTTCAATTTCTATTCCATAACCCACCACTGCTATTTGACCTTTCCAAATAAATATAGAATTATTTCAGTACAAATAGTAATAAACTTTGGCTCTACTACTGGAGGAAAAAAGTGACAACTTGTAACACGGTCCTTTTTATGCATTAATAGTTAGTGAGATATTTTCAGTCAGTGACTTATTTCTTATGAATTACAAATTAAGCATTAACATTGAGCTTTCCATAAAGAAGTTAAGATATATAGAAGGTGATAATGCATCACTGCTGTCTAGCTGCAATGAATCACTGCCATTATGCCTTCATGTTTAAGAAATAAATGCATTTTGTCCTCCAGAGATGTAAACTAAGGTATATGATAAATTGCCTCAGCTTTGACTCAAGGATCAACATCACTTTGAATTGGTTTTTTTTAGAAAGGAAATTCTTCTTGTTCATATCATGCCATGCGAAACAATTATAATCATTATATTTATTACCTAATATCTATAATGTTAATTTACTTTAGTTACTTGGTGAATAAAATCTCACAAACAGATCTTTAAAACTGCGCATCTTTCTTTCACTATATGTAGATCATTTCAGAAAAGCAGTGCAGCTTCTTTTTGTAGCCCTAAGCATATGATACAATGAAGCAGAGCCTTCATGAAGAAAATAGTGATCTATTTTTTTCTTTTAAATAGTAATTGTTTTTACAAACAGAATCAAGTAATCATCAGCCCACCACCTATATGTTCAAGACAGTATTTAAATTCATGTATCTCTCTGAATGAGCTATGTAAGTCTTTCCACTAAATCTCAGTCGGAAAAAAATCCAAAAAGCATCTTATTAATATTCTTGGAATAAAAAAAAAAATATCCAAAATCATTACTAGGAAAAAATGCTTTCTATTTGTACTCATGGCACATATTTGATCTATAGTCTGAAACAGAGATAGGAACACTTGATGCTTAAATGAAGATCTACCAGTCTATGCAGTGAATCCAGAACTCCTTAGGGTGTAAGACTGGATTGTGGGGGCAGTCTAGATTTAGGATTTAGGATTTAGAAGCAATACATAGAATACTACAGACAGACAGCATTTATTCTTTAGTTAATGTTTCAGAGCTACTAAGACTTAAGTCCTGAAGAAGTAATTTTCTGTAATGAGATTCATTTTTTGGTTTCTCCATTGGGCTAAAAAGTTGATGAAAACTATAAGGAATATAACTTTGTGATGTTTATACTATTCCACAGAAACTATGCTGACCTGTATCAATATATCATACACCTTACTTTGGTCAGCCAGTTTTCCTTAATATTGCTATTTCCTTTTCTCCTACTCTTTTCACTTGCAGTGCCTCATTAGTAGGAAAGCTACTTACCCTGAGAAATGTCACCTCCATTTCCAATAATGGACAAAAAAATATAGACCCAGTGTCTTAGTAGTTCATTTAGTTTAGCTACTACAATTAAAGCAGGATGTTACAGCGAAAGTCCAAAGAAGGAAAATAAACACAGCCTTGGAAAGGCTTATCAGAGATGTAATTACTTCCAGAGCAACTCTACCAGGCAATGTAATAAGAGGAATCCTGTTATCATCAATGGGCTTCTTCAGAGAAGCAATGCAGTGAATTAATATGAAGAGTTATAGTACTGGATTTTGTGGCTATATGACCTGAGGAGAAGAAGAAAAGGTAAATTAAAGACACAAAATGAATTCAGAAAAAAAAGCATTAAATGACAATAAATTCTGAATAATTATAGAATCATAGAATAGTTAGAGTCGGAAAGGACCTTAACATCATCTAGTTCCAGTATGCCTGCCTTGGAGACATCTCCCACTAAACCATGTCTCTCAAGGCTCTGCCCAGCCTGGCCTTGAACACTGCCAGGAATGGAGCATTCACAACTTCCCTGGGCAGCCCATTCCAGGGCCTCACCACCCTCACAGTAAAGAATTTCTTCCTTATATCCAATCTAAACTTCCCCTGTTTAAGTTTGAACCCATTA
>WYDI02006227.1:0-21735 GCA_009867235.2 Psittacus erithacus | reverse complement strand
GGAGGAAGCAGAGACAGGACACCTGACCCAAACTAGCCAAAGAGGTATTTCATACCACAGCATGTCATGCCCAGGATATAAACTGGGGGCAGTTACCCGGAAAGGTGAGATCACTGGTTGGGTCAGGCTGGGTATCGGTAGGCGGGTGGTGAGCGGTTGTATGCTCTTCTCTTGTTATTTCCCTTATCATTATTGGTGGTAGCAGCAGTGGTTTGTGTTATAGCTTAGCTACTGGACTGCTCTTATCTCAACTCGCAAGAGTTAACATTCTTTCGATTCTTCTCCCCGTCCCTCTGGGAGCTGGAGGGGAAGGAAAAGGCAGGGGTGAAAGAGCAACTGCATGACTTGGCTTAAACCACAACACCACCTCACACTAAATCATGTTACCCAAGGCTCTGTCCAAACTATAGTGTCCAACATCCAGTACAATGTATAGTTGAACTAGGTGATCTAGTACTCGTTCACTGTACTACATTGTACAAGGAACTCCACATCCAAGGGGTGGCACATAGAATAAGCAGAAATTATCTAAGTAAATCCATTTCCCTCCAAATGTATTGTCAGTATATTTCTACTGTAGTGGTATCCTCTGCACTAGAAACAGTTAATAAAATCAGTGTAGGGGAATGGATTTCTAGTCTGGTAATTCCAGAGAAGGCAAGTCCAGAGAAGGGCCACAAGGGTGATCAAAGGTCTGGAACATCTCCCTACAAAGAAAGGCCAAGTGAGAGTTTGGCTTGTTCAGCCTGTAGAGAGCTCAGGGAAGACACTGTCATAGTCTTCCAGTATTATAGTGAGCATACAAAAAATCCAGTGAGGGACTTCTTAGAAGGCCATGTAGAAGCATGACAAGGAGTAATGGCTTCAAGCTTAAAGATGAGAAACTTAGATTAGGTATTAGGAAAAAATTCTTCTCTGTGAGGGCGGTGAGACACTGGAACACATTGCCCAGAGAAGCAGTGGCTGCTCCATCCCTGCCAGTGTTCAAGGCCAAGTTGGATGCAGCTTTGAGCAAACTGACCTAGTGGAAGGTGTCCCTGCCTCCAGCAGGGGAGGGGGTGTGTGCAGAACCAGATGATCTTTAAGCTCCCTTCCAACCCAAACCATTCTATGATGCTAAGATTTCTTGAAAAGTAAGATACAGAAAAATAATGAGATTCTGTTTATATAACAATCAGATTCTGTTATTTTCCCTAGCAATTTGCCTCACAAAGCATTTTTCTCTCCAGCGTATGGTTAAGGGTGTACACATTACTCACCTACAGACTGTAAGAGAAGCAGCTCTGAGCAGGGAGCAGTCACAGAATAGCTAGATCTTTCTTTTTTGTTAACCAACAAAAATAACACTATTTAAGATTGTTGTTTCCACTTGAGCTGCATAATGCCACTCTCCAAAAAGAAGATGGACCTGCTCACTGTAACAATATTCTTAAAGAATTTTTGTTTCTAGAACTAAATGAAACGCCTTTTATTGCAGAAACAATTTTAATAAGGTCAAAGTGTAAAACAAACTATCAGAACATATGTTAGATGAACAGAAAATTACACAGCAACTGTGGCCTCTCTGGACAATGTGTATTACTCACTTGAAAGAGAAATGGAATACTTCTTTTTTCTTTAAACAACAGTTTAACAATTGTCCATCCTATGTTCTTCTTCTGTCCATTCTACTACTGCCCCAAATGCAGGAGTTGCATGTTTCAGAGGAGCCCGCAGCTAGAAAGGTTTAAGTTATCTTTATTTGAGTCATATATTTCTTAAAACTTTAACAGGTTTAATATTTTTTCAAGCTTACTTGCAAGTTACGCAGTTCTGACAGCGGCCGATGTAACATTTTAAAGAATATTTGCTATTCACATAATTTGCATTAGATGTTTAAAATACCATGAATGAAAAAAAAGTTTCAATTTATCCAAAAGGCCAAAGAGGCTAAAAACATATTTCAGAACAATCATTTAAAGCCTTTACTGTAACACAGTCACTTCAAGTGTTGTAAAGCAGTTTTCTACAATCTCCAGCTTTCCTTCAGAAAACAGGTTTTCCTGCTTCAGTTGTCCAACAAGAGCTTCCAAGGACCTGAGTCTCCCCAAAGTTTCTACCTCCTGCATTTCAAGTAGTGTTATCTTAGAGTGGAGCTTTGAAATTTTTTGCCAAAGGAGATCTCTGTCTATGTCTTGTTTGCAGTACGAATGCTCATTTTGTAATACTTCACTTCTACCATATGCATTCATATACACAGATGTATCTGTTTCTGTCCCTTCTATGTCAAGTAACTCTGGCTCAATAGGCAGAAAAGAACTAGTCACCATTTCAGGCTCTTCTGAACTCTCAGCTGGCACAATAATAGCAATGACAGATTCTTCACTTCCACTGAACTGTTCAATAGTTTGTGTCACCGTACTCAGTAAAACTGTGCTTTCACTTGTTGGCTGTACTTCAACAGAGCACCCTAAAATATGAGAGTCAGGATTTTCAATTGCATAGTCAGTAATTGAACCTAAAGCATTTTTCAGAGATGAATTCAAGTAGTGAGGGTCTGTAAATTGCAAAACTGTAGCTGTACAACCTGCTGGATCCTCTACAGAAGTAGGAACACTGGTAGCTTCCATGCTCTGAACTGCTGCTGCCATTAGAACAGGATTAGGTTGATGTATATGCTGCGTAGATGAACTATCAAGAACAACACTGTCTGCCTGAAAGTCTTCTCCATTTTGAAGTTGCAGTTTTTGAATTTGTAAAGGTTTACTCAATGCAGGTGAACAAATTACTTCTGCTTTTTCATCTACATTTTCTGCAAGTACAGGATTTTTCTTTGGTGTACAAGGTTTAAGTGGTACAAATGCTTTCTCTGATGCTACATTTTTATTTGTTTCTTCTGGGTCTTCTTTCTTTCTCTCCTGTGGGCTTTTCTGAGAAGAATCTTTTTCCTAGAGTAAAAATAACAAAAACAACCATCTTGTAACTAGGAAGTCACTTCAGCATAAAAAAATTGGGCAAATCTCATTCTAAAGCATGGTACTGCATAAGGAGTAATTCAGATGAGCACCGTTTAAAAATTATACAAGAGACCTGAAAATTCATGTAAGCAACTTCCACAACTTTTGTCCTAGATGTTAAAATACTATATTAAAGCTGTAAAGGAAATAATACTTTTTTTTTCTTTTTTCAAACTTGTAAGGTACTTTACTGGTTTACAGGAATCATCTTAATTTTGAAAGCACTTGAAAATAGCTGGCTATGCAAGTGTGTCTGACAAACACTGGCAAGCATCTCCTACTACCACCTGAAACACTCTATTAAATATACATATATAATATACTCACAGTACAAGATTTTTGCATTAAAGATGCAACAATGTTGTTTTAGAAGGACATAGCAAATTTTTAGTCATGCAGTCTAACCCAAAGAGAGCTTAACAACAACAAAAGATAATGAGCACAGGCTTGCACAATAGTGAAATACATTCACATACAACACCACAAGCTGATTTTTAAATATGCAGTGAAATGCTAACAACTAAACCCCGCACTTCATAAAAAAAAAAAGAGAACTTTCTTTTTTTTTGATGGATAGAAGTCTTAGCAGATGGACCAATTTTTTACAGAAGAGGGGCGGTTTGAAACTTACCTTTTTTCAGCCACCTTATTTCCATTCCTCTCTCCCCCTCATAAACTACATCACCACATGATTAATTTCAGATCAGTATCCAAAAAAGCTCTTTAGTATGTGAAATGAAAATAAAATATAAGCTAACACTCGGTGTCTTGTTTTTTTTTTTTTTTTTTAAGCTTCATTATGAAGAGTCCAAGCTACAGAACTTGTACTCTTGTTAGGCCTCTGTACTAAAATGCAAACCTCAAAATGCCCAGAACAAACAAAGACAAGAAGTAACTTTAAATTTGCTCATGCCAGTGTACTGGGTTTGTGTGTCAAGGTTTTTATAGTGGTGGCTACAGGGGTGGCTTCTGTGGCCAGCTGCAAGATGGACCCATTTCTGGCCAGTGCTAAACCCATCAGCAATGGTGGTAGTGCCCCTGTGATAACATAGCTAAGAAGGGGGAAAAACCCCTTTGCAACAACCTGTGGCTGGAAAGAGGAGTGAGAATATATGGGAGAAATATCTCTGCAGACACCAAGGTCAGTGCAGAAGGAGGTGCTCCAGGCGCTGGAGCAGAGATTAGTAATAAATTAATTTTCCCCAAGCAGAGCCTGTTTTGCCCATAACAATATCTGGTGAGTTCTCTCTTCCTGCCCTCATCTGAACTCACAAGCCTTTTGTTACGTTTTTCCTCACTTATCCCCAGCTGAGGAGGGAAGTGGTTGAACGACTCTGATGGCACCTGGTGTCCAGGCGCACCACAGCCAGGAAGGTTAAAAAAAAACCCCACAAAACACCCAACAAAAAACCCCCACAACATAAACAGAAGATGGGAAAAAAAACCCCAACCCACAACAAAACCAAAAAAAATCCCCCAAACCTAAATCCAAACAACAAACAGAAGGGTGGTAGCGGAAAGAAACAAACCAAGAGACCAGGCTAAAGAAACAAGATAATGATGGAAAAGAAAAAGATAATTGGCAACCAGGAAAAATTATCATCCAAACAACTGGCTGTCTTGAAAATGGATGTGAATTCTATTTTTAAATAAAATATGAATATAGCACAGATAATGAGAACACCTGTATGGCATCAATGGTTAGCTTTGTACTACAATTTTAAAAAGAGAGGAATATGTTACCTCATCTTCTGGGGAAGAGAAAATTGTTGGCACAGCGGTATGCTTCAAGTATCGTATACCCCATCGCACATCAAGGGAATCGGGGGTGAAATGGTCACTGCACAGAAGTTGGTGCTTACTTGGAGTCCACGCATCTCGTTTCATATTCCGCAACCATTTTTCAAGTCTCTCTTTATCATGAAGTGGAAACCTTTTTCAAAGCAATTGAAACAAATGAACAAGAATTAAAATAGTTATTTTTCTTTCTTTATTCTTTTCAAATAAAGAATATCTCATCTTTCCTTACAAGGTAGCCTTTCCTTACAAAAATATTAAAATAAGCCTTTTGAAAAAGAGTTTAAATATGAAATGCTAATCAGGATGCCACTTTCATGTTAATTCAGTAATTATCTGAGCTATTTCTAGTTGGATATTTGCTCCAGAGTTCAGCAGCAGAATTTCTGTTGATTTCTGCTACCTGAGGTTTCAGAACCCACTGTCAAGATGCTTTGAAAGGTTTGATCCTGCAGCACTTGCTCAGAAAGTTCCGCTGAAGCAAGATGAAACACACTGTCTTCATTTTCAAAAAGTTAGGTCTGACTTTTATTTTATAAATAGTATTTGTGGGGCTTTTCTGGTCTTACTAGACACAAGTGGAAACAAAACCTTTTGTTGCTATAATACACGTCATATCCAAGTTATCAGAAAATCTGAAGTATATGAATATTTCCAGTGCTATATTTAAGTTTTGCTCAAATAGCAAATACACACAAATGCAATGCATTTCTGTATCTTGCGTTTCAGCAAGTAAGCTTTTGTTCAGTGTTAAGAACCCACACGGTATTATATAATGCATAATTAACTTTACAACCATCTAACCTACTTGAAAAGGAAAATAAAGAGTATGCCTGTGCATAGAAAAAAAAATTATTTTGAAAATATACGCAAATGGTCAAAAACTGACATGTGAAAGATAACTAAATTAAACGAAAGTGGAAAGAGATGTGCAATTTACTCAGTGAACCACAATACACAAAGGGAATTTAAATGCTCACTATGATGCATATACAGTGAAGCAGCTATGGTAATAGTAACATGAGCATGGAGACCACTCTTGGCTCTCATCTCTTCCCAGACAGATATCAGGGTATTTGAAATCTGCTTGCAGATTTCTCTGCTGCACATCAAGTTTATTTTAACTCTACCATGTAACAAGCGGAAGTGGAACATTTCTAACTCAATTTCTCTTAACTCTTTTTTCCTTTCAATTAACAATGATTTATTTTGGTTATGCATATTACCATGCATGTATGGAACTCTAATGCACAAAGAATATCCTACTAAAAGCACCAGTTAGTCAGGCAGCTTCTTGGCAAACCCTAGATCCTCTCAAATCCCCGAAGCTGCAGGTTTTCTCCAAAAGCAACACACGGCAATGAGACTCTCACATAGGCCCACAGCGCTCCAAAACTGCAAACTTGGCTGATTTTGAGAGAAAGACACCAGAGATTCACAGGATAAATGTGCATGTCTTTACCCCTTCCCCAATCTTTTGAATTTATTGCCATTTGAGTTTTCAAGTTACTAAGGACACAGAGGAAGCTTTTCATGCATCTGACTGAGTATCTGCAAGAATGCAAGGATTACTGCTGGCAAGAACAAAATAACCTTTGAAGGACAGGTTAGAGATTCTGGTTTTTCAAATCCTGCCTACTTAGATCATGTACACGCAATAGCAGCATTGCATACATTACACGGCATGCCCCATAAGTAACACAGCTTAGCCTGGGATGTTACTATAAAGATGTCCAAAAGGGCTCTCAGAAAGAGGATGACTTCTTTCAACTGAAGATCATGTCACCAAATACACCCTCTCCACAAGGTCTTGAGAACATTTACTCCTACTGCCATTACTCTTGCAACGCAGCGCTTACTGCTCTCCCAAGTCAGCCAGTTTCACACAAGAAACAAAATCTGTAGTGAGACACAATGGCTCATTGCAAAAGTTATTATTTTAGCTTCAGGGCGACTTTGCCAAAACCTGTTCCTGCTTCAATACCCCCTCACTCATCAACAGGATCTGCTCTTTGGTGTAAACAAGGCACAAAAAAGAGAAGTAAAATGGAAAGTGGGCAGAATTTATCCAGCAAGTTGCCACCCCTGCACAACTCAGAGAGGTGAAGAAATAAACCAAAGAAGGGCATGAAACAGGTCACAGTTAGAAAGTTCAGAAGGGGCTCAGACCCAAAACCGCAGAGCTGCAGAGGACTTCTTTGGGGTGGTAAGAGGGAAGGGAATAAAACTTGCAATTCATATCAGTACCAGCTGTAATGTAGAGATCTTCATAAATCAAATCTCAGCAGCCCTTCTTCAGGACCACAGCAGCACAATTCAATGGCTAGATGAAGCAGCTGTGGTTTTGCAGTCATCTTATAATGATGCCATACATCTGCATATAAATACGTATTAGCACGTAAATGTGTTTTGATCATCCATGTGGCACTCACATTGGCGAAAACTATCCCCCCTCATTTTCGTGATTGTTTTAGAATGAATCACATATTAAGAGACATAACAGGAAAAAGAGCTTTTTCTTCAATCTAAACTAAAATCCCTTTCAAAGCAGCTTTCCTGCATAGCCTTGCTGATGATGGCATAACATTGACTACTTAGCGCCTGAAACAAAACTGAAGCAAAAGGTTTGAGGTCTAAACATTATTAAAACAGCTTTTGAGGCTAGTTGTGAAACTTACTCAATTTTTTTCTTTAATGCGACAAAATTCCTTCTTTTGACAGATTCTCATCGCACTTTTGTTCAACAGAAACATATTAATATTTAGCTACCTGCACTGTGCTCCTCTCAAGTTTCGGAAACAGTTTTTAACTCACTGTTCTGGAACTCAGGATCTGGGAAACAACAGCCACGTAACTGCAGCAGTACACTGGTTACTAAGGGCCCGGAATGGTGACTAATCAATTAGGTGGCTGAATAGTACCACTCAGCCACCATAAACTGCTTTTTTGGCAAGCAAGCTAACTAGCTTCCAGCTAGCTCAGCTGCCTCTAAACAGAGCAGCAATAGCTCTGTTTGCAAGCTAATAATCCTAGTGGGAATATTTAAATTCAAAGACCCAACGTATGTTAACTCTGCTCTGCAGGGTCCTTAGCTCGGCTTGCAAGCTGTTAGACACAGGATACCCAGCTGCCTTACCATTAAGCCAACACTTCCAAGAATGCCTGCCCTGCTGAAACACCCCTATCACAAAGGCAGCCACATTTTACAAAACCAGTGTACCCGGTGCTACTTACCCCTAACGCTAAACAGCCTCACGATTATAAGCGCGAACGTCCAATCTCTTCAGTTTTCACTTCCCGAATCCTCGCACCTATTCAAGAGCCTTTCCATACTGTTGCACCTCCCCTCCCACCAGGAAGTGCTAGCAGCCTTCGTGGGGAGCAGTTAAATGCTCAACCCGTGGACCACTTTGCCCTAAGCCTTTTCCTCCTTCCCAGAGACGAGAGCACCAAGCAGGGTTCAGAGGCGACCGCCAGCCCCTAAAGTTACTTCTCGGTCATTTACCCGCTCCCTACCCCGGTTCCTGAGGGGCCGCTGCGGGGGGGGCCTCGCCTCACCCGGGGTCTGCCCCTTTGGCGTTCCGCAGCCCCAGGGCCAGCCCCTACACCGCTCCGCAGGCACTCACGGGTAGAAGCTGAGCTTGCTCCGATCCCTGGCGCTCTGCCCTCCCCGGTTCTTGCAGGTGGACGCAGCGCAGTATCGCGGCATAGCGCAGCGATGCAACCCAGACACTGGGCGGAACCATCCGCGCAGCGGGGGCGCGGAGGGACGGATGCGCAAAGACAACGGCACCTCCTCTCACCCCCCACCCCCCCCTCTCGTCAGGGGAAGAAGTCCCGCCCAGCGTTGGTGGCCGCGTGTGCCGCGTCACGTGGGGCTGAGCAGCCAATGGCGTAGCGCTTCGTGTAGGAATCGCTGTTGGGGAGCGGGGGAAGGTCTGCGCGCGCGCTTGCGGGCGCTGGGCGGGAGTGGTGCGCGAGTGGTGCGCGGTGCGCTGAGGGGCTGCGGGCTCGGTGGCGGTGGCGGCGGTGGTGGTGGTGAGCGGGGTCTGAGGTGAGCGGCGCGGCGGGGCCCGGCCTGCCTCCGGCGCCAGCAAGGGCGGCCGGTGCGGGAGGGCTTGGGGAAGGCACGGGGATGCTGGAGGGAAGGGGGACGCGGAGGGGCCGGAGAGGTGCGGGTGCGCCGGAGCGGCTGCGGGGGGGGGAGTTGGGCATACTGGGAGTAGGCTTCGTGGATGTATTTGGTCTCCGGGGTCTCGCTTCTTTGTGGGCCCATCTGCTGAGGTCTTGCCCGAGCCTGGCTGACTTGGAGGTGGTTCAGCGTCGTTTAGTGCCGCTGGTGTCGTCTGCTGAGCCCTGTTCGGCCTCGCTGTGTGGCTCGGCTCTAGTGAGGTTGTTTAGGGTCTGGCTAGGGAGGATGATGCCGGGGAAGGCTCCATTTCGTTTCCTTGTTTTCCAGAGCAAGACTCGGGAGCCTTCTCCTACTTTTGCTTTCGGATCAGTGTAGGAGAGGCCAGGAGAAGCACAAGTCGTGATGTTTGACAGCCTTTCGTGTAACTGGCTGTGTACTTGGAGATTTGCTTACTCATTGGGTTTAGTCGTGGTATGAGAACTAGTGGAAGGCTTTCTTTGTACCTTTCTTTGTACTACTTTCTTAGTACTACTTTTTTAGTACCAATAAATTGTTTGCAAAAGTAATTGTGACATTAGGATTCCACTAGATAGCGTCTCACAATTCCTGTGATCAGAGTAGTGGTGACTGTGGGTTTTCCGAGTACATAAGACTTCTTGACTATAAGCATTTACCTAGCATCTTTGCTAAGTACATTCAAAGAGGGGTGGAATGGGGCATTTGCATTGCCAGATGGAAATGGATTCTTATTTTCTATGTGTGACATCTTTTCTTCTGGGTACATTATGATTAAACGTCAATTCATCATGTAGCTATTCATAATGTTGAAAAACTGATGAAGAACTGTGATACTTTTGATAAATATTAGACAGTATATCTCTTATACCGAGCTGAATATCAGTTGAGATCTGTAACTTCTTACCCAACAGCGTTAAGTGGTTAACCTGTATTAATAAAATCTCTGACTTTATTGATGTGCCTAAATAAAATGGAGTTCATCATAGTTGCTAGGAAAGACTGTTGTGACATGAGCTTATTGTCAGGAATTATATAGAACTTAATGAATTCTGGAGTGTTTTAAGCAACTACTGTGCATACCCTGGGAAGTTAAATACTGACTGTCCCTTTTCTGTTGAGAAACTGAGGGAGAAGAGACAGAAGTAGAATAAGTGTTTGAAAGAGATTTTATTTTGAAAGGGGTTGCGAAGATAGTTAGGGGAGGTGGGATGGAGGTTTGGCATTTAGCATGTTAACAGTAGCAATGCTAAGACGCTGACAGCATATCAGATACTTATTTTCTTAAAAGTAAATTGAATCATTGATTATGGCGTCTTCCTGATACCCTTATAAGTTTAAAATGCTGTTTTTATTGGAGTTTCATTTATATTTGATTTTCATTTACACTTCCTTTTACTCTTGAGTTTTACCGAGTTGTTCAAGGGCAGCATTAAATCTGTTTACATTATTTAAAAAAACCAACCAAACAACAAACTAGTGAAACAGAATTACTGATTGTTTTTTTTAAAATATGCTTTAAAAATCCAGATAAAACTAGAGGCAGTATACCATAGAACTGCATTACAGAAATACTAACGTGAAAGTGCAGAAGAGGGAAAACTTAGGTGTAATTAATTATCAGGAATAATAGAAGTGGAGAAGGTTAGGCAAAAAAAAAACCAAAAAAACAACTTCAAACCAGTGACTTGATGTTCTCAGGCCCTTGGGGGTTGTAAAAGAGGATTTGGCTTAATAATGGACATCAACTGCTCTTTTTAGCTCTTTTCAGTGTTCTATAGGAGAAGCGGGGAGGTTAGCCTTAGAAGAATGCATCAGGTGATTATACAAGCATGACGCAGGTGTGGGGAAATGAAGTTAAATAAAAACAATCTCACATGTGAGATGAAGGCATAAATCCATAAGCACAGACAGGAAGAAAGCCCCAGAGGTATGGAAGGATGTAAATGTTCAAGGTTCTTAGTGTCCAAGTGGCAAAGTTTCAGGTTAGTGAAATAGTGAGAGAAGGTATATGGAAAAGCCTTGGAAAGGCTTGAGCTAAAAATATGCCTGGTATCATGCATGAAGAATATTGAAAGGAGCTGTTCATTTGGTATCAAAATACACTGATTGAAATGCAGTTTGTTTCAACTGCTGCTCCTTAACACTTGATATCATGCAGGCTGCTAGCCAAATAAATGCTTAGGGGGACATGGGTACTTAATGAGCTTTTTGCTCTTGCCTCACAATGTTCATTTTAGCCCCCTGACTTATTAGAAATGGTATTTTTTTCCATTTTTAGTGCTTGGGTGTTAATTTTCTTTGGAGGGTATGGACTTCCTATTAAAGGGTTAATTGTCTTATGTGCCTGGTATTCACAGGGTTTGAACTCTGGGTGAAAAGTAGTTGGGCAACACAGGGTCTAAAAGTATTCTGACTTTAATGGCACTTGGACTGTGAGGTTAGTTTATTCAACTTTCACGAAAGTATTGCCATTCATCTCTTTAGTTTGTATTTACAGTACACTTGAATTGGTGTAATCTGGTGAGGGAGATGTATTTACTTCTGGTACGTTCAGGGCCTCGTTGCGCATCCTACTGGCCAGGTGACAGCCAGCATTCTATCTTCAAACATTTACATTTCTGTACTCTGTGTTTTGGAAAATAATTTGTTTGATCTTTTCTTCTGGTAGGAAGAGCTCACCCTGTCCTTCATAAAAGGCATAAAAGATCATGTGGCTATGTGGAACTGATTTTTCTTATATCTTATTTATGCCACTGTAACTTTTTTGCCCATACATTGCTGAAGAAAATAGTTGTAACTTTTAATTACTGTTGAAGCTGCTTGTCTTGTCTAGAAAACTTTTTTTTTTAATTCAGTTCAGACATTGAGGATGTCGTATGTAAACCCTAATATGCAGTGGTATTTATCAGATAAATTCTGTGATATCAAAGAAATGGTAGGTGTTTTTATTCATAGTATAATCTAATATGAAAGTAAGCTAAGCCTAGCCCATTGTAAAGTAAATGTGCCTACTTGACTGACCTCTGTACTGTACGTGAGGGTTTTATTCTTTATCGTGTTCACCTTAGGTCATTTAAATGACTTTCTGAAGCTGAACATGAGTGTCCTGATAGTCCTGTCTTCCTGCACCTCACAGTTGATCTCTAGACTGCTTGTGTTTTCAGGTTCTTATTATTGCACAAGATAGTGACTGAATTGGTTTTCCAGTATTGAGGTGTTTTTTTTTGTTTGTTTGTTTTTGTTGTGGTGTGGTGTTTTGTGTGTTTTTTTGTTTTTTTTTTTTTTTTTTTTTTTGTTTGTTTGTTTTTTTTTGTTTTTTGCAGTTTGGGCTTAATTTAGATAGAGCTGTTGCATTTATGGTCCTAAAATCTGAGGATTAGTTTAAAGCTAGTTCAGGTATTCCAATATGAACTGTTTGATACAGTAAAATATATTACATATTTACTTCAACAGCTTGGTGGGAGAATGTACACTTAATGGTAGATGTAAAACAAAGGTGAGCACTGAAGTGTGCTTGTTATGCATGTGAACAGTGAATTTACAGTATTTTCATTTACATGTTCTGTGATTATGAAACTAGGGAATGGAGGTTAACATGTGTGAAACAACATGCTTACATGTCTGACACTGACTTATGGAACATGCAGGTCTTCTCCCAGCTTATAGTTGTACCTTTAAATTATTGTGGAATGTGAATTAACTTGCTCTTCAAGTGTATTTCTTTCTCTTTCTAGGAACTAGAGAAATGGCCACTACGCAGTCTGTCTTCACGTTTGCTCTCTGCATTTTAATGATAACTGAATTAATACTGGCTACAGAGAGCTATTATGATATCTTAGGAGTTCCAAAAACTGCGTCTGACCGCCAGATCAAGAAGGCGTTTCACAAGCTGGCTATGAAATACCACCCAGACAAAAATAAGAGTCCTGGTGCAGAAGCAAAATTTAGAGAAATTGCTGAAGGTAATATATGCTAACCTTAGTCTTAACAGCTTGCATCTGTGAGCAAATGTGGTAACTTACATATATTCTGCATTTGCTGAATAAGAAGTAAAAAGTGTTGTTTTTCCTGATTCTGTTTCTGTGCTGTCAAATGTCTAGCATGGGTGTCTGATTTGTTTCTGTGACTTTGCACATAGGCAGGCCTTTTACACAGCTTGTTTGTTGCTGGTTTTTAGGCTGTTTGGCTTATGTGTCTAGTCACAAAAAATACCTGGTGGTAGGACAACTGTAGCCCTAGGAGGTTAATTCTTGTCTTTTGATCTGCCTAGTAAGATCCAGCTCAGGTACTAGGGCTTCAGGGGGACCTAATAGCAATGTTCTAGTAACTATGGGGAGATTATTTTTAAGAGCACAGCAGGGTGCTTCAGGGGGTCAGGGTGAGAGCACAAGAGACAACAGGTGCAAGAAGTTCAGAGTGGTTATAAGCAAAAACTTTTTCACCTTGAGGATAGGCCAGTGTTGGAACAGGTTGCTTAGGGAGGTTGTGCAGGCTCCAACCTTGGAGATTTTTCAGGCATGAGTGGGTAAAGCCCTGAGTAACAAAGTCTGATCTCATAAATGACCTTACTTTGAGCAAGTGGTTGGAGATAGACCTTCTGAGGTCACTTCCAACCTGAATTATCCTGTGATCCTAGGAATACATCATTTGTGTTTAGTGATAAAATATAATGGTGGAAGCAAATAATCAAGAATAGAAAAAGGCTTGCTAAAAGATAAGCTGTTCCCATTTCTGCTCCCTGTAGACTCTCTTATAACATACATCTGTGTTTGTAGTACTCCTAACTAAGCTAATAAGACGTTTCTGGGTTTTACCTTCTTGCCTGCAGAAGAGTTCTTTTGAAAAAGTTCTTATTTGAAAGATAAAGGGGAGGAATGGTCTTGTTATTTACTGCAGCTGTTAGCACTGATTACAGGAGGAATTGGGAACTCTTAAGTGTTGAAGTATATGGAGTAATTGCCAGCCTTTGACAGATGAGAAAATGGAAGCATTTAAAATACTTAATGTTACCAGAATGGGTATATTATCTGTCAGTTTCTGCCATAGAGCACCAATAGCCATAGTTTTGGATCTAAGATTGAACGGAAACTGTTCCATTTTAGATATATCCAATTACAAAATCTGGGTTTATTGTTGAACTTTTGAAAAAGTGAATATTTGCACATAGGGGAAATTACATTCCCTTATCTCCTTCATGTTTGTCTTGTTGCTTAGTTGTAATTGCAGTGTAGCTAGAACTTCCTGGCTGGGAAGTAGTTTTGCAGACAGTGCACTGTGTTTCTGCCTTCTGTAGGAATGCAGGCATTTGTTGGATAGAGTTCCTAACTCATCTTCTCCCCTTCAGTATTTTGTTGTTTTTTTAATTGGGAATGTAAATAAACTTTTTTTTTTTTTCTGGAAATAGCATATGAAACATTATCAGATGAGAATAAACGAAAAGAATATGATCAGTTTGGCCGTCATGGAGGACAAGGAAATAATGGAAGCCCATACCGTCAGTCATTTAATTTCAACTTTGACGATCTGTTCAAAGACTTTGATCTCTTTAGTCAAAACTCACGGTCAAAAAAGCACTTTGAAAATCACTTCCAAAGTCATCGGGAAGCTCACAACCGGCAAAGACGTTCTTTCCAAGAGTTCTCCTTTGGAGGTGGACTGTTTGATGATGTGTTTGAGAACATGGAAAAAATGTTTTCGTTTAGTGACTTCGAAAATGCGCACCGACACGCCGTGCGAACTGATTCCAGGTTTCACGGATCCAGCAAGCACTGCAGGACTGTCACTCAGAGACGAGGAAACATGGTGACCACGTACACAGACTGTTCAGGACAATAGCGTTTCCTTTTTTTTCATCTCTTCTTTCAGCATCTTCATGATCTTTCTTAACTTTGTCCTAAAAAACACTTAACTACTATAAAGAAATTGTAGATGAAACTAATCTTCGGAATAGAAACAATGTATGTTTGGGAAGTAAATGTCTCAGTAACTACTTAAAATGGGAGAGAGATAATCTCACAGGACAGAAAATGCTATGGATTTGAGTTTAGTAAATACTTTCTGTAATTTTGAACTTCAACACAAGTATTTTTAATTTCAGAAATGTAATATAATTTTTTCATATATGCCAATTCAGGACTCTGTAAGTTACTGGTGCATGGGTTGCAGCAGAGGAGATGATACTTTAATTTTGAAGTGCTGCTTTTCTTTTTTTTATCATGTCTTTCCAAGTTTGCACTTGCAATTTTTACCCGATAAGGACTTACTGTGCAAGTTAGATAATTTACGCAAAATAGCGGCAGAAATACGACTTACCTGAATCTTTGTTACTCTTTGTCTTTGTCCAGCGTTGCAAATGTGTTATGCAAAAAAAACTTTTTAAAGCTGGAAAATAACAAGAGAGAATGTTAAGATTGTGCTTCGCCTAGGGGAGTGATGTAGTAATTAACTTTTATTTACAAATAGCCTTTCATTGGCCTGAAAGATCTTAAGATTTGAATAACCTCAGACTTACTTAAGGGATATTCATGCATGTAAGCTTGTGTGCACACAAGGCTTTTTTTTTTTTTTTTTTTTTTTTTTTCCTTCCAACATACAAATATCTCTCAAACAGGTTTGGAAAAGCACACCGAAAACACTTTGGTTTATGCTTATTACATTACCATGTGTGCAGTGTTGTTTCTGTTTATTGAACTTAAATACTCCTCTGTGCTTTTGTGAACTTTAACAAGATAAGCTTGCCTACAGATTTCTAGTGTTTCTGGAAGGGTCTAAATAAAAAAATAGATTTTGTTTAGATTGACAGATTTATTACCTGTCAGCAGGAATTTTTCAGCACTGTGATTTGAAAGGTGAATTTTTAGCATAAACACATAGTAAAAGTGAAGATTACAGTTGTATTTACCTGATGCCTTGTGGTGCTGCAGTCTGCTAATAGGGACAGTACTAAATGGGCATAAGTTTCAGCACCATGGAGATGAATGACCAGTATAAACTATTTAAAACTACAAAAGAAAGCAAACAAGAAAACCCTGAATATTCTAACTGATGTCAATCCAAAAGTTCTGTTTTATTTCTTAACTAGTAGTACAGGTTTACAATTGCAAATTGCTTCCCCTTAATAAGATTACTATCACCCATGTATTGCCATCTCTGTAGAATTATGCGATAAGAATTTGCCTTTCAGATTGATTGCATGAGCAAAATGAGCATTTTAAACAGCAGTGTTCTACGCAGACTTTGAGTTCTTAAAATCCTTACCAGAAGAATTTTAACCCTTCACTTCTCGGATGGATATTGAAAGCTGCCTATTTGCTAAGTAACTTTCCCCGAGGGGTATGTAGTATTGCTTGTTCAGTTTTCATTCACTAAATACTTGGAATGGATTGTTGCATTATGTTAAATGCTTTTCCTTTTCCATGTTCTTCTTTATTTATTAATAGACTAATACCTCATATATGGTCTTTATAAAAAGCCAGTAATTTGTGCAACGTTATTGGAATGTGCAATATTCTTTAGTAGGAAAAGTGCTGGAGTGAGTGTGTTTATTTCCACCCTTTTTCAATGTAAGTAGAGATTTTTAGTTTCTTCTCTATGATTAATATATGATTCAACCAAAAGTTGTAATTCATGTAGGTTTCTACATTTTTTTCTTTAATGTACTCCATCAGTCCTGTGCATGAATCAGATGATCTGCCTGATGCATATCATACGGGCATCCAAGTGAACAAATTAAGAACTTGATGTTCTGAATTGCTTTCTCTCACAAATACCAAGTATTTTTAAGTGAGCATTTCTCTATGCATTTGAGGAGAATTGTTCATGCTGGTAAAACTCTGGAAGGATGTGGCCTTTAGTATTAAATATAAGAGTATTAGTGAATGTCCTTCAGGGGTGATGACTGCTGGAACATAGAGGTGGGAGGCAACTCTAGAAGCAGGATGCAAAGGTAAAATGTTAGTGCCTGCCTTAGTCTAGTGAACATTTTCTTAATTAAAGGGGGAAAAAAATTGAAACATCAGGATAAGCAGTTCTTAAGCATGAGAGAATGAATATTTAAATTCCTACTAGAACCAAACCACTGACTTCTCCAAACATGGTTTTTTCTACTTAATGAACTTGAGTCTGTTCTGTAATCCTTAATCAGAGGAATAAAAGCTAAAATGAGCTCTGTAAATTGTAGGAAACACAGCCACTCCCTAAATTTAAGTTTGTTTTAAGTGACTATGAGTTCACTGTCTTTCAGGCTCAGCTTTTAGTTGAAAATCAAGGGTCCTTGCCTGCTTCTAGGCTAGCTTCTCCTCTTTAAGGGCATTCCAAACTTTATTCTTACAAAGTGTACTTGTTTTCCGTAACTCTTTAATGTCAAAGTATGAAACTGATAGTAAAACAATACAGTTGCTAGTATTTTAGCATATAATACCTTAGAAAGACTTCTAGGTAGTCTGTTTTTATTTGCTTCCATATTAGTTCTCTGAATTTCTTCTCATAGGTAAACCAATAAATGCTTCATATTATTCATGTGGCTTCCTCAAGTGACCTTTCTGCTGCTTTTGGTGGTTGATCCAAGGTAAAATCCAAAGGAGAGCCTTTTGCTAGTGTTGTAGTCTGATGTGTGGCTGTGTGACTTTCTGTGATGTGTATGCCTTGAACAGAATTTGGCTGGAGAGGGGCCACAAAAATTACCAGATGGATGGAGTACCTCTCTAATGAGAACAGGGTGAGAGAGCTGGGGGTGTTCAGCCTGGGGAAGGAAAGACTTCAGGGGAGACCTTATTGTGGCCTTTCAGTTCTTAAAAGGGGCTTGTGAGAAAGATGGCGACAGACTTTTTAGCAGGGCCTGTTATGATAGGATAAGGGGTAATGGTTTTAAACTAAAATAGGGGAGATTCAGGTTGTACTTGGAAAAAAAAAAATTCTTTACAATGAGTGTGGTAAAATACTGGTACGTGTTGCCCAGAGATGTGGTGGATGTACTATCCCTGATGACATTCAAGGCCAGGCTGGATGAGGTTCTGGGCAACCTGATCTAGTTGAAGATGTCCCTGCTCATTGCAGGGAGGTTGGACTAGATGACCTTTGAAGGTCCCTTCCAACTCAAACTTCTATGATTCTATAAGTTCAGGCAGGCTTTCGTCAGCCGTCAGCCTTCAGTTTCACAGCTGTCAGAGCGCAGGCTGGCAAAGCATGCTGTGCTTCTCGCTTATTCGGAGCTCTTGCACATTCTTTGCCTATTTATAGTGTTTGCTTCATGGCAGGCTCTCCAGTGGAAGCCCTGACATAACCCTGTGACACCCCTGACTTTACAAGGGCCATCTTTTATCTCCAAATCTTGTGAAAAGACCTATCAAAACCTGTTATTTTTTTTTTGTAGTGTGAGGGTGAAAAATACAATTCTTTGCCATTTGTCGAAAGGCATTTGTGCTTATGTTAACTCCAAATGGTTGAATTTCTAAAACTACCAAAAAACTCAGTGCTTTTTCATGTTTGTTTTTTTCCCATTATACTTTTGAAACACAATATCTAGTGGAGATGAAAGTACTGTAAATGTAATTAGGATGCCATTACATTAAATGTGAGAATTGTTTGTGTGTGATGTCTTTTTTTCTTTCTTATTTTTATTTTCCCCTTCAAGACCTAGGTTGAAGCCAAATTCAAGTGGGTATTTTTTTTTTTTTTAAGAGATATTGGGAATGTGTTCATTCAGTTCAGGCCTGTTCATTCAGTTCATTATGCCTGTAAGCCAAGCAAATAAAAAAGCCTGTGCAAAAGGTAGGTTTTCTGCAAGGCAGTAGGTGTGAGAGCTGAAAGCTTTCAGCTGCTGGGTCTCTGCTTGTGTTCTGACTGCTCCACTGAGACATAGGCGAGCAGGATGACCAGCGCTCTCTGGCCTGGATTTCCACTAGAGTGCAGGTGCTGAAGCCAAGGTTAGAATGCTGTTGTGTTGACTTGAAAGCTAACTGCACTGTGCTTGAGTGTTGTTTTCTGGGTCTAACCCTTAGAAGGGGGAGGGTATGAAAGTTTTGGGGTTTAGTGTGTCTGGTTGGGCCATTTCTTGTCAGAACAGTCTTCCCTGGAACCTTGGCAAACCTGCCATCTTAACAATGCAAAACCAGGTTTTGAGGACTAAATGTGTTGGAGACAGTGGAAGAGCTATGCTGTATTTTTATGCTGAGGTGTGTGGTTTGGGTTTTTTTCATTATTTATAATTGAAAGCACCACAGAGGTGTCTGTTGGACTTGAAACAAAAGTCGTGTGTAGAGTATACTGTGACTGTGCTCTGTACAGGTCCCACTTCAGAATAAAATGCTGTTCAGGGAATCATTTGGCTCTAGCGGCTGATGTTGGGCCCAACCAGTCTGCCTTCAAACAGTGATTCACACAGCCCTGCCTCCGCTTTCTGTAGTATGGGCATCTGCTGCTTCAGGGACTAGACAGAGACCAGCTTTGTAGATGACTCTTAGCAGTTGTGGTATCAATTGGCTGTCAGTCAGTACCAGTGAGAGTCTGAATCAATCCTAGGTTAAGGCTGCAACTCATCCTTGATTCCAGTTTGCTTAAAAAACGCCCAAAAAATCTGCTTTGAAGTAAGGTACTCCAAAGTGTAGGCGCCGTGGAAAATGACATTTTATATATGGCATGTTACCTATTAAGCAGTGGTGTTTGATTCAACAGCATTCATTTTAAGAGCTATGGTGACACTGAAATGAACATTACTGCTTGCGTTGTTCCTGCTGTGGTTGCAGTCACACCAGAAGGTGCTGTGGTGGAGTTGAGGCCCCTTGGGATGGCTGTGATATTCTATTGAGACTTAGAGGCAATAGCTGGAGGTTGTGGACCATTTTTTCCAAGCAGTTATTCTGGGGCAGTCCACCAAGGAATGAATGTATACCTGTTATCAATGTATAAATATTACATTCACAGGTTTTGGTTTTGGGGTGTTTTTTTTGGGGGGCGGGGAAGAGGTCAGGGCTGGGGTTCTTATTTATTTTGACTTGTGTTGCAGGTCTGTTGAGGGCCTGAGTTTTGTATTTCTCAAGGCTGGCAAAAAACCTGACTCTTCTCAAAAGCATCCATGAGCAGAAAGAGAGGTGCCTGACCTGTTTTTCCTGATGCTTGTTCTCCAGCCATAGGCAGCAAGGAAGGGGTGCTGACAGTAACCCTGAGTGAAGCCAGTGCCTGTGGGAGTGCTAGCCTGATCTCAGAGCTGCTTACTCCAAGTTCCAAGTGGAAGAACTGTGGGTGGCATACATCTGTAAGCCAGAAGCACAAGCAGAGACAGATACAGGCTGACTGTAGAGGACCTGGAGGAAATGATGTTTGCAGCAATTGCTCTGCTGTGATGGTTCAACCAGGTTTTTATGCCTCAGCACCCCTCACTGCATGATGATGGCAGCCTGTACCCTGGGACTTCTCCAGGAAGTAGTCAGGATGGAAATAAGTGTTTCTGTTTCAATTGCTGGTTGAGACCTAAATGAAATATTTGTATGACTTTTTTTCTCCAGGTAGGGCTACCTGGCTAGAGAGCATGTGGCAGTAGTGGGGCTGGCGCTAGAGAAAGACCAGGAATTGTGGAAGATCCAAGAGGGACATAAGCACTGTTGGTGTAGTTTGTCTACAAAAACATGAATCTCCTGCAATGCAAAATGGAGCATGGTTTTAATAATATGATCTGTGAGGTAGGCAGTATATAGAGATATTAGTTCTGGTGTGACTTCAGGGGTATTACAGATGTGCTGCAGGGTATAGATGAGCTGCAGGATAGTGTCCTCAGCTTGATCTGGGGTGTGGAGAGTAGGGCACTGTTTCAGAGCCTGGAACGTCTGCTACTGAGGGTGGATGAGGTCAGCCTGCTCCAGAAGTGCAGAATATTGAGTAATCCACTTACCCTGGGGCTATGCTTGTGTTGCTGTCTTCTGAAACTGCAGTTTCCAGTTTCACATCAAACCCTCTTGCTGGGCACCACTAGTTACTAGAATTTTATCTAGACAGGAGAAAGAATACAGTTTGAGTGGTTACTTGCTGATGATATTGCCATCATCTGTGATTCATCTCCCACTGACGCAGAAGTGAATGAGTTAAATGTGAAATCAGAAAGAGGAAGTGAGCCTTGTCTGAGGGGTCCCACTTGACTTTAATCCATTTCCTTTAAGCCCTGATGGTAATGGTGAGTGTTCAGAGTTCCAGCTAAGAAGAATTTCCACTCAAATTCCTTACTAAATCCGGACAATTTCTTTCATTCAGTCTTTCTGCTTTAATATGTAAATTGGTGACATGAATGTTGTTTTAACATAATATGGGTCTTTGACTGGTCAGACAAGCTAACACACGCTTGGGCTGATGGTTCTGCTACCTCTTGGTAATTCAGACCTGGGGATAGATGGGGAAGCAAGGCAGAGGGACTGCTGCTGGGATCAGTGTGCGAATGTTATCACTTGTGCTCTTATAAATGAAACCATTGCCTGCGCGGGTGGAGCATATATACATAGAGCTTGCTTCTGCCAGCGGCTGAATGCAGAATGAGGCTTGTTGGTAGAAATGTTACTAATATCAAGAAACACAATGTTTTCTCCTGTTCTTACGCCCCTGTCCTGGGTTCAGCAGTAACAGTCCTTTTTCTCCTTCTTAGTAGCTGGTGCAGCGCTGTGTTTCTAACTTTCGGTCTGGGAACAGTACTGATAACACCGATGTTTGTAGCTACTGCTTAGAATGTTTATGTTGACCAAGGACTTTCTGAGCCTCATGCTCTGCCAGGGAAGAGGGGAAGCTGGGAGGAAGCAGAGACAGGACACCTGA
>WYDI02006226.1:0-41605 GCA_009867235.2 Psittacus erithacus | reverse complement strand
TTCCTTATATCCAATCTAAACTTCCCCTGTTTCAGTTTGAACCCATTACCCCTTGTCCTATCACTACAGTCCCTAAACTAGGAGTCCCTCCCCAGCATTCTTATAGGCTCCCTTCAGCTCTTCTCCCTGTTCTCTGCAAGTCCCCCTGTTTTGTGCAAGTCTCCAGAGCCAAGTTAACAGTTCCAGAATATCCTTGGATTTTTGTAAGTGGGAAGGGTCCAGAACTGTGTGGGGGAGTCCTGGCATCCCAGCCGTCTCTTTGTAGATAGAGAAACCTGTCTGTGCCTGGGTTTGTACCCAGGTACCCCAATCTGTCCTCTCCAGCACTTGATCCCCACAGAGCCCAGTGGAAGAACCTGCCCAACACCCAGGAGGACACATCATGGCCAGTGCCTCTGGAGGCTGGGGCCTTCTTACCAGCCCCAGCATCTGCGAGCTCAGCTGCCTGGTCATTCCCATCAACTCCTTTGGAGGTGGGACAGTGCCTTGTGCTGAGGTCTGGCAGAACTCAGGGTGTCAGTGGGACAAGGCAGCCAGGGGCTCATCCAGGTCCCATTACCCCTCTGTTTCACATGGGAGTTTACCTGTGAAGCTTCTCCGCCAGCTTCCCATACCACTGGGGTAGCTGCTTTTGACAGGTATATCCAGCACAGTAATTACCCTTTTTTGAGAGAGCTATTAGTAGCTACATGTTATTCTAAACCCCCTTCTTTCCCTTGAAATAGACATGGTTCTGTCTGCTCCATGTTCTGTGGATTCCTTAGCTGTTGCTGGGCTTCCAAGATGAGGCCCACCATGAGAGACTGAGCTAACTTCATTCCAATGGGATTTCAGCCTTTTTGAGTTTATTCTGGTTTGTGATGGATAGATCGAAACAGGGAGGGTAAGGACTCTTGCATCAGACCCTGGTTCATTCCTCTGTTCAGGTCCTTCAGTGAGAAGCGGAGGTTCAAGAGCTCTGTAAATAATTTGCAGGGTTGATCTGCAGCTTAATTAATTCATGTTTGTAAAACACTCTGGGATCTTTAAGAAGTGTTATTTAATACCCAAGTTTTGCTGTCAGCAGTGTTAGTACAGCCACATTTATGAACACTCGATAGAACAAATATGCCAAGGGGCAGAACTTCTCAAAAGCACTCAGGTGGCGTTTTTGGAATAGACTTTCATAAAGATATACAGTAAAAGCTTAAAAAATGCCTAAAACTCCCTGTGAGTTTTGGCCTCTAAATCACTTAGTGGCACATAGGAAAAGATGCATTTGTTGTTGAAGGAAAGCTGGGCACAGGGTCTCTACCATCTATCAGGCCCTTGTGTCAAAAGCACACAGAATCGTAGAATCATAGAATGGTTTGGGTTGGAAAAGACCTTAAGATCACCCTGCCGTGGGCAGGGGCACCTCACACAGAGGGTATAGAGTTCCCTGTGCTCGTGCCAAGCACAGTGGGAGTCCTTGTGTCTTTGCTCTGATGATTTGAGTCCTGGGGGCCTCCTTAGCCCCATAGGCTGAAGTCTCTGGGGACAAAGACATCCCTTTGCCCCAAGGCAGTGAGTTGTATTTATTTTCATGAGGTATGATCCTGATGGTGTTTTTCCATGCCTATTGCTATTGTCTCTGTCTTGTGTGAGTCCTCTTGGAACACACTACCCGACTGCTAAGCACCCACCTCCCTGAGCAGCCAGCCCTGCTTGAGCAGAAAGCTCATGGCAACAGCTATTGTCCTGTGCAAGGAAACCTGGAGAAAGATGAAACTAGGCTGAGTCCTGCTCCTAGCTGGGACAGGAATGCTTGCAGTATTTTAAGATGCAACAATAGGAACAAGTGGCTCTCTGCTGTTGTCCAAGCCACTTTTGGACTCGAAGTGCTCCTTTAAAATTGCAGTGGTTGTCAGGCAGGAATTGTTTAACTAATAAAGTATTGTTCCTAATTTATAACGACCTTGTGGTTGAGCTCACCCGAGGGAAGCATTGCTGTAAGAAGAATCAGTTTGGGGCAGGGATGTTTAATTAGTAAGCCTTCCGGGTTTCATTCGGGGGTTGGAAGAAATTAAAGCATTTTGTCATCACAGTCAGAAGAATGTAGCTGCTCGTGGGCTTTGGTTTGTTGTTAAAAAACTGCTGAAATAGCCCCGCACAACCCCTGTCAATGCCAAAAGTAAGCAGTAAAGAAAAGTGTGAGGAGTTTTTAGAAATGCTGGGAGACCACAGCAGAGCGGGAGAAGGAAAGAAAGCAGGTCAGAGAAAGGTTACAGTACATTTGCTGAGGCTAAGGCAATTTCTTGGCCAGTACGTAGGCTGACAGCCAGGAAGGCAGCCAGCTTCTTGGCCTGATGCTTGTACTGGATATTTATCTTGGATTATCCAGGATGATTATCTCAGTTTCTGTGCCTGCTACTGGTTTCTTCACCTGCGAGTCACCTCTTTCTTGTCCCTTGGGGACAATTGAGTTCCTTCCTAGGCAGTATATTCAGGCTGACAGGGTCTGGCTGACTATGAGAGGATTGGGAAGAGGAACACAGCTGCACACTCATTGCAGGATGCAGTGTCAGGGCCATGCACAGCTCAGGAGCTGTAGGCACACATCTGTGAGTCCAGCACAGGGTTCCTGTGAGCAGCTTGTGGTTTGGGAACAAGTGAGGGGCATGAGGTAGCTCTGAGCCTTCCTGCGTGCCTGTGAGGCTCCCTCTGTGCCTCATCACAACACCTCTGGACTCCCTGTGCCTCTCTGCCTATTGGCAGCTCTGATGGGTTTGCCCTTGGCCAGATCCAGCCAAGGAAGGGGCATTGAGTTTTATTGTCTGCAGCACTTTGGCTCTTTGACCATAGCTGATGGCAGGGTCTGGGAGGGACCAGTCAGGATTTGAGGGACCACGATGGACAGTGGGAGGGTGTTGGGATTTTCAGGAGGTAAAGGAGGGAGGGGAATTTGGGGAAGATTGGTGGAAGGATGTGAAGTTTTAGGGGGACAGCAGGAGAGTGGCTGAAATCTCTTATTCAGCCTATCCCCCTCACCAGCGCTGCCTCCTTTGCTATCTCCTTGCTTCCTCCTCATAATCTCAAGCGGCATCCACTACACACAATGCTTACTCAGTAAGTGGCCCTGGTTTTGCCCTATCCCCAGCCACAGTGGGATGCATCTCAGGTCCAGAGCTGGGATGTTGTAAATGAACAGTGAGGTACTTGATCCTGAACTTCACTGCTTTGTAGCTTTGCGTTGCTGTGACAGGGAGAAACTTGAAGGATTTCAGGACCAGAACAATCTGTTTCTGTTCTTAGTATTTTCCTGTAGCTGTGGAGGTGTTCCAGTGGCTGTGAGGAATGAACCAACCAGCACAGGCAGATGAATCTGAACTCCCTCCTTCTGTCCCAGGAGGAGACATCCAGACATGCTCAACTGCAGATGTGACTGTATTTACGGAATGAAGCTGTACATTAGATATTCTCTCAAGTCACATCAGCCTTGGGCTGGTGAGTGGTCTGGCACTGAGAGAAGTACATTTTATCCCCAAATTTTCTATTACAACAGCTCTTACATGACATTATTCTGAGAGAAATTCTGAGAGCAGCTGCCCATTTCTGAGCAAAAAGCACTCACCTCTCCTCTCCAAATGGCTTGAGTCTTGCTCTTCTAGTGGTGTAATTCTCAGTCTTTCTGTTTTCATGCAAATGCTCCTCTCTTGTTGAGATTTCCACAGTCACTTGTGTGCTGTTGGAGCAGTGGCCAATGTTCGTGTGTCTCTTTCAGGGCTGGCTAATTGCACAATGACCCAAAAGCACAAGGCACAAGCAGTGCTGGAGAAATTTGGCATCAAGTACTGCTGTGCCTTGCTTACATCAGGACTGCCTCCTCCAGATGCATCTTGACCCCCTCATAAGGAGGCACACGCAAATAAGCTTGGGTCTCATAAATGCTGACCTGCAGCTTCATGGCTTTGCTTCCTCTTGAGATTTGCAAATGCTTTTTGATTTCCTGTCAGTCCCTCCCATGTTATTTAGGCTGGTTGCAGATAGCTGCTTTCTGTGCTGTTAGGGGAAGAGCTGAGCACTGTGGCATTGATCCAGGGACTCATGAAACCGTTTTTCTGCCCATTCATAGCTTTTTGTGCTGCTTGTGTAGGCCTTGTAAAGACATCTGCACTGGCTTTGACTCCTTGGTACAGGAAGGAAACCCAGTGCTGGGGGCCTTCAGTAAGAGTAAGAGACACATCTATAGGGACAGGTCACCTGAGCCTGCCTTAAAGGGCTGGAGATGGTTGTTCTGTCAGTCCCTGCTGTTGGCACGTGCTGGTCCTACCACACGCTGAAGCCAGCAAAAGGCTTGTATACAGCTTGCCAGGGTGTGAGCAGCATTGCTTGTGACCTATAGCCATTTTGCTATGCAGATCTGTGACTCATAACTCTAAATCAACATCTACTGAAGAGAGTACTGATGTGCACTGACAAAAACAGGCTTCCCTACCCATTCTGCCTGTTCCTTCTCCACCGTGATTTCCTGCCCTGCCACGCTTTCCTGCCCTGCCACTATGCTAGGAAACCTTCATGCTTCATTAGTGGGAAGACCTTCACAGCC
Source organism: Psittacus erithacus (assembly GCA_009867235.2). Classification (NCBI taxonomy): domain Eukaryota; kingdom Metazoa; phylum Chordata; class Aves; order Psittaciformes; family Psittacidae; genus Psittacus; species Psittacus erithacus. The sequence continues at coordinate 37,038 of WYDI02006226.1, read as the reverse complement.
CCCTGGAATCCCTTTTTCCTCCATAGTCCCACATCAGGATATCTCCCAGTCTAGTGCAGCCTGAGATAAAATGAGGGAACTGTTTGGACCTGATAACCTGTTTCTCGAGAAAGGAGATGTTTCATGTCCTTCTTGGGCAGAACTGAAACCTTTGGATATTTATCTGGAGAGCCTGGATATACCCATTGTGCACAGGAGCGTGGCTTTGTGGCATAGATCTTGATGTCTGAAAGCATCACACCACACGTACAATGAGCTCTGAATCTCAGACACAGATGTGACAACCTTAGATACTGGCACTGTTTGAAAAGCTAACCCAAACAAACCAGCAGTAGATCTCAAGGACTTGAATCTTCTCCTATTAAATCAGTTTTCTTCATTTTTTGAGAAATAACTTTTGAGTTATTTCAGACAATGTGAAGGGAGAGCTCTCTATAACTGCAGGATTGCTGACCCCCAAGGTCAAAGAGCTGGGGTTTTATTCCTTTTCACTGTTCCTGGCTGCATGTCTTCAACCTTACCTCTGCTGTGTAATATCGCTTCCTATGACTACTCTGTTCGGCAGTTGGTGGAGAAACAACATCAGTGTATTTACAAGTTATTTTAAGCTGAAGTCAATTCCCTGTGGTCAGGATAAAGTGTGTTCAGTACATTTAATGGAAACACTGGCATTTGGAGCATGAAAAGGTCCCATTTTAAGAAAATTCAGTAGTACTTATAAATTATTTCTAAAGTGCAAATCTCATCCTGTGAGGTGCTGTGTGGCGTCAGGGTGGCACTGTCAGAGTCAGGAGCACTGTCTTTGACTTCCTTATTTCCTCTTTGAAGGTCTGTGTAATAAAAAGTGTTGCCTGTGTTTCAAGTGATGCAAGGCCACCTCATGTGCAATTCTAGGGTCTGGAGAAAAAATGCTACTTTTTCTAGTACTAGCATTAGACAAATCACTGGGCTGAATGCCCCTCTCTAGACATAAATCTAGTGTGTGTCCATTGGATTTGCTGTCCTCTGCATTTTTAAGAGTAACTGAAATCTGAATTTGGCCTTATTTTAGCGAGGTCTTATTTTACTCTTTCCCTTATATTTCTCCACGATGGTACAGTTATGTTCCTACACAAACTGTTTTATCTGCAGGCATTGCATCTTCTTCCCTATGAACAGATTGTGCATTGCTGTGCTCCATCCTAGAGCTCCCCAAGCTCCAGCAGATTGGGCTTTGCTTCTCTGCAGCCCAGTGAGCCCTTCATTGCATGATAAGGAGCCCTGCTTCATGGCTTCAAAGGACTTGAATTTTGGTTAGATCTGCAATTGCCTGAATATGCCTGTTCAGTTTGAGCAGCTCCTCTCTGGGACAGAGACTCTTTTTTCCTCAGTGTCTTGGCAAAAAACCATGGCAGCAGAGGAGTGGGCACAGGATAGCGTTATGGCAAGAGAGGTGCTGCCCGGCCTTGCGGGCAGCTTGGCTCGCCTTTCTTCCTTGTTCCTTTCTATAGCTGTCCTCTGCGAATTCATTTCTATGCATATGACTTCAACCCCCTCCAGGAAATTGAAGGATCCAGTTCTTTCCCTGAATAACAGCCCCAGTACAAAGGCAATGGAACCCTCCGGGGGAACAGGCTGTTTCCAAAGCATGTCTTTGGCAGAGCCAGCAAGGGAGACTTTTTGGAAGCAGTGTCTGGGTGTGAGAGCAGGTCTGCCAGCCTGCAGCCTCTCCTGTGGAGACTATCCGGTGCTCAGCCCCCTGCCATAACTGATCATGTCTCTCTGTGGATGGGGGCAACATGGATGCGTATCTTCCAGGTCATCTGAGGGTGAATTGATTTTTTGACAGAGAGCACCAAGGAGCTCTTGTGAGTGCAGCTATTCCTGAGCACTGGCTCTGCCACAGGGGTGTGAGGAGTAAAGCTTGTTAACTCAGCCCATAAGGCATGTTTGAAGGGCAGGGTGATGGCTCATCATGATAATGTGGTGTAAAGCAGTGCCTGGGGCATGGGACACCCAGCACTGGTCCTCGACCTGGCCTCTGCATCTCTTTGGATGAGATGCAGTTCTTCTCCATGTGGAAGTGGGATGAGGACATGCGTCTCCCTGGGAGCTGTGAGAGGTGTCCATAGACAGTGTGTATCTGCTCTCTGACAGCCTATCTTCTCTGTGCATCCCTCCTGCTGAGTGCTGTTGGGACGCATCCAATACAATCATAGCTCAGGAGAGGAGACAGTGTTGGTGTCCTGATGGACAACCCTGTCTCATCAGGGCCCAGTACCTGGCAGACTCTCCTGCCTTGTCTATCACAGGAAAAGAATTCGATGTCACAGGCTACCAAGCCCAAAGTTTCAAGCTGGGGCAGCCATGTCACTGGAAAGCTGGTGAAAATTAGGAATGTGACCCCAAAAGATACTTCCTGACAACAGGAAGACACAGAAGCAATGTGTGCACTGTTACAACCTCAGCCCAACAATCCTGTCTTGGCCCTGTGCTGCCCCTCAGCTCTCTGTGCTGGCAGACAGAGCGAGAAGGAAGGATGAGAGGGCAAGTCCCCATGTGGGACAGAGGGAAGAGGTGGCAGCAGCATGAGGAAAAGGACAAGGAGCAGGATCATGGCACGAGCAGGGAGAAGCAGGCATTCTGCATGTGTCCTGGCCAGCAAAGCTCACAAAACCCTGGGATGCAGGTGAGCAGGTCCCTGTTGGCTCTGCACCTCCATAAGTGTTGGTTTGGCTTCAATTTGTGCTGGTCATGCAATTAACGTGGAAAAGTGTAACGAATTCTCTCCAAATCATGGCTGTGCAGTGTCCTGGGCACTTGAGTCCTCATTCAGCAGGTATGGCAAATGAGACACTGGTCTTCATTTGCAGGACCCATCCTAGTCATGGTTTCTGTATTGCCTCACTGAACCTGGCAATGGTCCAGAGCTCAGAGAAAGTGGGCTTTTACTGTCCTTGGTTGTGATATTACATACCTTATCCCAGGGCATTGCCTGGGCAACCTGGGGCAGTCCCTCCCTGCAGAACACAGTGGTATTTGCTGCAGTGACAAAGGAAGGAAGTTTGTCATGACGTGAAGTAGGGAGAGATGAGGCTACAAGAGCCAGAGGAACAGCTTGAGATTTGGCATATCCCTGTAACGCCTCCTGAGCCCCTGCCAGAGCCTGACACAGCCTTCCCCAAACAGTCAGCCTGGGTTGAAAAGGGCTGAGGCTGCCGATGGAGACTCAGAGAGCAGCTCCCTGCCTGGGAGATTGTGTCTGTGCCATTGTAAAACATATCCCAAATGCATTGCTTTAAAAAGCCCTCCACTTGCAAGCTTTGCTTGTGTGTTTCCTGATATTGGGTGCATCAAGCTACAGACTTCCATGTATCCCTGCATGCCTTGATCGAAGCTGTCCCGCTGCTCCCAGTCTTTGCCAAGCTTTTCCCCAACTCACGTTCACACCACCTACCAGCATCCTGTGAAAGAAAACAAAGGGAGACACCTGCAGCAGCAAGCAGGCCGAATAAATGGCCCTTGCTCAAATTAATTTGATGGGCTCAATGGGGAATTGTTTAAATGAGAGAAAGGAAGGGATTGCCGGTGAATAAAATATCTTGCTGCTCACGGTGATGGAGCTGACGCAAAAGGATTATTTTTATCCCGTGGAGAAAAGGAAGAGAAGAGCCCTGCACAGCAGAGAAGAAGGGCTGCCTTACAGTCCCGCTGGGTGTGGGAGATGCAGTGACGGCTGCAATCAGAGCAGCTCGAGGGTTCTCCTGGAGGGAAGCCGTTACGCTCCAATTCACTGACTGTTTCTGTGACACAAGATACCAGGCGCCAGCTGTGTGAGGCCTTCTCAGGGCAAATATCCCCTGCTCTCCCCTACTGCCATGTCCCACCAGGGAGCTGGCTATGATCCCACTGTGGGTCTCTGAGCTCCTCACCCCCCATGGGGGTCTGGTCACTGAGAAACCTGTCCTGCCTGAGCAGTGTTGTGTTTCCCACCTCCACCCCAAATTTTCTCATTGTCCCTGGTCCCTTGATGCATGGTGTCCTGTGGATGCAGGTTTCTTGCTGCCCTTTCCAGTGCAGAGGAATCATTTTACCTGCCTGGCTGCGATCATAGATTCAACCAGGTTGGAAAAGACCTCGAACACGATCAAGTCCAACCATTACCCCAGGACTGCCAAGATGCTCCCATTTCTCTGCAGACTGTTTCACAGCATCACAGGAGTGCTAGGTCCCATCCAGGTGATTATCTCTCTAACCCCAGCCCTGATAGAAGAACACTTCCTCCCCACAATCCTGTATTTGTGCAGGGAATTGTGCCTGCTCGCTCACAGTATCTTGCTTTTGTCCCTGTTAAATCATATACAGGTTTTCCAGGCCACATCATTGGTCCTGCAGAGTAATTTCAGATTCTGGTTCTGCCTTCCTGGACACCTGAAGCCTTCCCATCTGTCCCAGTGTCCAAGCACTAACAGAAATGCTGACCAGATTGCTCATGGAGCCGTGAGCATCACTCACAACTCTGTGCTGACAGCTCTGGTACAGCTATTCAGCTGGGTCTTACCAGCTTCTACCTACTTTATATAGATCTTTTTGCCTCACATGAGGATTGGAACACACAGATAGGTAATGGGAAAGTCTCCCTGAGGTTAAGAGTAATGACTTCTGCTTCTTTCCTGTCCACAATGTCTAGTATCTTGTTGCAAAATGAAATCAGAGTGGTTCAGCATGACTTTTGTGGTACAAATCTGTGTTAGCTGTGATGCATCTCCTCACAGGCACTTACAGGTTGTTGGTTGTCCCACTCATCTCTGAAAAGTGAGGTTAGACTGGAGTTCTGTCATTCTTTTAAGTTAGTTACTGCATTTACCTTTTTCAGCTTTCTGATCCCTGCTATCCTTTGAAATTCTCCAAGGTAAATGTTTCAGATTAAAGCCATTAGGTCAAGCCCATGTGAAAATAGCTGCCTTCCAGGGGGCTGGGATGTTGTGACCAGGATGGTCTCAAACACTATAAGCCAGCAAAAGCATGTGGGCAGAGATTACACCCTTTATCAGGCAAACCAATATCCCTGGGATGAAAAGAGAAGTGCATGTGCTTGCCTTTTATTCCCCAGATATGTATTTCTTGAGCTAATAAAAGGCATTGCGTCTCCCTGCCAGCCTGTGCTGTCTGAGTACATGCTAACCCATGCCTTGCTCAGCCAGAGCAGATGTCTCCCCACATGGCTGCCGGTGTCAGCTGTGATATCCTGAGGACCTGGGACTGCAGGAAAGGGGAAAAGTGCCTTTCAGTGGGTGCAGAGAGAACATGGATGTGAGCGCTGCTCAGTCTCTGCTTTCTTACTTTTTTGCCTCCTTTGACTTTCTGATTATATTGACTTGCTGTTAGAAGGGAAGCATTGAAACCAGGATGTCCAGAAACTGGTTTTGCAAATGGAGCTGTGAGAGTGGAGGGTGCTCATCCCTCTCCAGGATTAGGCCTCTTACTCTACTCTGCACTGAAGGAACCCACTAAGCCAGCAAAAGGAAGCCAGGGGTTCTCATTTTGCTGGCCTGGGCAGCCAAGCAGCATCCACTGGAAGTGCAGGAAATCAATAATTTAATGTCTTTTATGTCATTAAAGAAAAGAGTGCATCAAGTTGTGCATGGTCAGTTTGTAACACAGCAGAGCAAAACACTGATGGATTGTGTTTCAGTTACTGTTTGCTCAAGAAGAAAAACAGTGCTATAAAAAACACCGCAGCCCAAACGGCTCCTGCAACCTGGGGCCTGGGAAACTTGCACTGCACAAGGACAAGGGTAGCCCAACCGGAGAAACCTTTGCTCATTCACTGCCGTGAGCCAGAGGCAGTGCTGTAGAGATGCCATCTCACTCAGCCCAGCTTCACAGAGTTTCCCAGCCTAAAGCACCAGCAAAGGAGAGGGGTCTGGATCCTGTTCCTGCAGTGAGGAGAGGCCTCAAGTGCAGATCTTGAGGATGAAGATCCTGATGTAGCTGCAGGGAGCAAGGACTTGCAGAGGGATCTGTCATCCTTCTGCAGTGACAGGGCAAACTCTCTAGTTGCTTTCCCCTTGCCTGTGTAGGGAAATACACTCTTCGTGGTGCTTATACCCTGCACATAGCCAGGGGTGTGCTGCCAGGCATGATTTTTCAGAGACTGGTGCTGTAGGCAAGGTCTTCTGCAAGCAGTCATTCCTCCATTTTGAGTCAAGGTTAGTCTGAGCTGTAACTCAGAAGAGCAAGAAGAAAATGGAAAATCACCATTGCCTACCTGCAAAGGAAGGAAGAAAGAGAGAGAGAGGCCTTGGCATAAAAAGCTCCAGCCTTCTGTTCCCTTATCTCTGAAATAGTCATGACAGTTGTCACAGGCTGAGCATGTTCTCCCAAGAGCAAGGCAATCAGCTTCTCCCCTGCTCTCTATCTCTGCCCTTGACCCAGGGGCTCACTGGAGAAGGTACAGCCTATCCCCCTATGATTCACAATGTCCCCCCATGATTCACAGTGCTTCACAGTGGCAGTTTTTGCTTTCTGCAGGCTGTAGTGAAACCAATGACTATACCTTGTCCCTTCTCCTCCCTGTGAGTAAGCCCCAGGTCAGTGAAAGGCTTGGGCAGACTGGGCTGAAAGGTGCTGCAGAAGTGCCACACAGTGTGTGATGTGGCTAAGGGAATTTGAGGAAACTTAAGCACTGCAATCAAGCTGTTTTTCCCTGCTCCAGAGAGAATTGCTTGTCTATCAGTGTGAGACCTCTTAAACGTGGCCATGCTCCCTGCGCACTCATGACTCTGTGTGCTTTCAACCTTGCTTGGCAAATGTTGTTTGACTCAAGCCTGTGATAAACCTGAACCCAGGTATTATTTATAGCCTGAAAGAACGGTTCGACATGGACTCTCTCTTAGAAATAATTGCTCTGTTTAAAAGAAAAAGCACTTCACAAAACCTTCATGGATTCACTTTAAATTTCTTTTTCTTTAAAAGAAAAAGCACTTCACAAAACCTGCAAGGAGCTGGGACCAGCAGATCTTTCAAGATAATTGTAGGCAGGGAGATGAGTCTGGCAAGGTTTGGTGGGGTATTTTTGTGACCTGGCTTTTGTTGATAGTGCTGTTTGTGTCAAGGGTGAGTGTTGCTGCTCAGTAAATAGCACCAGCAACAAGACTGACTCTTCAGCAAACCCAGATGACTTGGTGCTATGGTATTGCTTTAACAAAGCCCATCAGAGCTTTGTTATCAGCCAGAAGCAAGGTAGCACAGGGCGGATATAAATCCCATGCAAACCACCCTCACAGCTGTGGGGCTGCATCCTGGAACTGAAGATGCTGAAGGAGGTTTGAATATTGTAAAGGGAAGCATGAACTCCCAGTGTATCACTGAAACACTGACCAAACACGGAGTCTGGCCGCCTCACTGGGTTGATTCAGGAGTGAAACCAGGGTCCTGTGTTTGAGAGTAGTGTTACCAAATCTGTCACCAGCTGCAGTGGTGACTATGGTCAACATCCAGGGTTGACACTACAGTGGAGGTGATTCATTGACCAAAAATGCCAACTAAAGAGCAAGGGGGTTTATCTGAGGTCTGAAAAATGTAATTTTGAGGAGCTTTTTAGGAGCTTACAAATAAATTAAGCCGTAACTTCATCTCAGCACCTGTATACAAAGGGATTCACAGTGGTGGAAGCTCTTTATATTAGCAGAAAGAGATAAAACGGGATTTGGCTGCTAACCAAACTCAAACAAGGACATATTTATCATGGCACTAGCTTGTCTGTGTCCCTCAAACTCCTTCTGTTCAAAACTCTTTGTCTTTTACTGAAAGGTGTGCTTTAGCTTCAGGAGGAGTCTTTGGTGTGATGAGTTTAGTGACTGAGGCTGTGTGAATCATGATGGTTATTTCTGAGCCCAATGTTAAATCTGCTTCTGCTTTTGATCTTCTTGAAATTATAGGGGATTGACAGGCAGCATCACAGAAAGAGATTCACACCTTTTGTAAAGAGGTAATCCTAGCTCGGAACAAGCCAGGTAGCTGCATATGAAGAGATTTACAGAGTCCTGAACTCTTCAGTTCTCTTTATTCTGGTTTATTTATTAGCTTATGTGTTAAATAACTGCAAATACTCAGAGACAACAATGTGTTACAATAACAGCAAGCATAAGTCTACATTAAATCAATGTTATCCCTTTTCTGCCACTGAGATAAGTCTGGTGGGAAAAGATATACTTGCCCCACATACTCCCCTCTTCCCAGTAAGGACAGGAAATCAGTCCTCACTTTGTGATCCCTGTGGTGCCAGCTCTCACAGACTCAGTCCAGCTTCCTCCTTGGTCCTCTAGCCATCTGCCTTGGGATTCTGCTCTCCATGGATTTTCTCCAGTGCCTCGTACTTGTCATTTTTCACTGGGAGACCTTCTTCCTCTCTTTACCCCTCTAATACCAGCATTTAGTCCTCTAATACCAGCATTCAAACCCATCTGTACAGCTTTCTGAACCTTCCGATACCCTGGGAGAAGGTCCTGGGGAGCTTATTCCCTCTTACAGCGTGCCGGTGTTCCCCAGAGGCTGTGAATTGCCCTGTTGAGGGTTGGATTGCTCTGCAGCAGTCCTAACACTATGAGCAATATATGGTTAAGAGGGTATTTGCTTAGAAATGCTGTCTGCAATAAGAGCACAACAGAGTAGGGTAGAGCTGCAAAATTCATCCTTCAGTTTACACTGGGTAGGGAAGAACATCCTGGGATCACAGAGCCACAGGCACACTCAGTCTGGAAGGGATTTTGGGAGGTCTGTATTCCAACCTCCAGCTGAACACAGGGTCAGCCCTCACATCAGACAAGGTTGCTCAGGGCTTAGGCTTGTTTTGGAAACCTCCAAGGCTGGAGATCTCACAGCCTTTTTTGAGCCCTGTTCCAGTGCCTAACTGTTGCTGTAGAGAAAAACTCTCTTATGTCACGCTGAATCCTTCCCTGTTTCAGTTTATGGCTGTTTTAACTCATTCTCCTGCTGCACACCCATGTAAAGAGCTCATCTCTGTCTCCTTGATATATCCTCGTTTGGGCACTGTTAGATCATCCAAAACCATCTCTTCTCCAGTCTGAACAAGCCTAGCACCCTTAGTGTCTCCTCAGTGCAAATCCTCCAGCCCTCAACAATCTTGGTAGTCTCTGCTAGACTCAGTCTGGTTTATCAGTGTCTCAGTTCAGCCATTAAACTACCTTCTGCCTCTCTTCCCACAGGTGAAACTGGAACCTTCCTATCCATTAGCTGAAAATGAAAACTTTTTACAGCCTGTTTTTCATCACCAGAGGCAGAGAACAGAAGCACTGAGCCAGCACAGCCATCATCTCCTTATCTTATTTCTTTCCTCCCTGGAAAGTGCCTTTTTTGCAGTGACTAAGTGGCACCATATAGCATTAGGACAGGAGGTGAGGGCGGTTCACCCTCTTTGCTTCCTCCTACCTCCCAACTTTCATTAACCCTCACACAGTGTTTCTTAATTAGCCCATTCTGGCTTGGAGCTGCCTGCCTGTGTTACAGCCTTCTGGAGAAAATCTGCTGAAGCTTTAGCTATTGTATGACAGGAAATATCGAACACTTAGGCTTCTACTACTAAACTGACAGCAACTCTTATGCCATAGCATTACACATGGGTGGAGCATGATTCTCACCTTCAGCATCCATAGCCATCCTTTACCTGTCTCTCGTACGAATCTTCTCCTGTGGTTGTGTACTTGCCTTTCTTCAGACTTTTGATGCCAATCCACGATGACAAGTGCATGGCTGAGCTAAGCCAGGAGATTGCAAAGGTTAGGCCAGACGTGGGAAGAATAACGGGCTGAAAAATCAATCGAGCAGTTACCGGTAGGATAAGTGGGAAGATAGCTCAGAGCAGTCTGCACATTTATTATGGGCATTGTCCTCACTGGCATTTCAAATTCCCCATTGATTACTTGGGGTATTTAGCAGAGATCTAGCAGAAGTCTTTATCAGGCCTGGTAGCACAGAGGGTCACAAGGACTTTGAAAGACTTTGCATCAGATCTCCACATAACTTTGAAACGTTGGAGAAATGGACTGAGAACTGGGCTTGTTCAGCCTGGAGAAGGCTCTGGGGAGACCTTAGAGCAGCTTCAGTGTCTAAAAGGGCTGACAAGAAATCTGGAGAGGGGATTTTTACAAGGGCCTGTAGGGACAGGACAAGGGGAATGGCTTTAACCTGACAGAGGGGAGACTGAGATGAGACATTAGGAAGTTCTTCCCTGTGAGGGTGCTGCGGCGCTGGCACAGGGTGCCCAGAGAAGCTGTGGCTGCCCCATCCCTGGCAGTGTTCAAGGCCAGGTTGGATGGAGTTTGGAGCAACCTGGTCTAGTGGAAGGTGTCCCTGCCCATGTCAGGGGATTGGAACTGAATGAGCTTTAAGGTCCCTTCCAACCCAAACCAGTCTGGGATTCTTTAATTCTATGATTCTGTGACATCATAGAAGGAGGTGAATTCACTGGAGACCTGTGCAAAATACCAAAAAACATCTGCCAGGGCTGGTCTCAGCTATTCTTGATCCTGCTTTGGTGAAGAGCCAGGACAAAGTTCTTATGGTTGAAGGACTCGGATTTACAACGATAAACCCAACCTGTTTATCAATACCATGTCTGCAATATGATGTGATTTCTGTGGGGAGTGAGGTGAGAGTTTAGCTCGTATGTTCACCACAATAACATTCAAGCCCCAGATGGTCATAGAGGAAGCGTTGCTTTTGTCTGTGGTCAAATCAGGGTTTGCTGGAATAAATCAGCTCTGTTACAGGTTCTTTGCTGCTCTCGCTGGATTTCTGGCTCATTTACAGATGGTTGCTGGGGAGGTTAAATTACAAACAATAGCTATTCACAGTGATCCAGGCTTCTTAAGGATTTTATAGGCTAGGGAGAGGCTGGCACTATTTCCCTGGTTAGCTTCTTCTCACCTTTGGGACAATTCAGCTTTCACTTAGCTTTTTTATGCATCTTTATGGCAAATAGGGTGTTAATGAAAGTATTACTACTGGAATTTAAATGTGGATTTAGTTTTCTGAGCACAAGTGGCTCCTTTCTCTCTTCCTTTTGTTTCCTGCTTGATTGCCAGCTGTGAAAATATCTCTTTTCAAGATCATTCTGGATGCCGAGGCACTTGCGCAGTGCCAGGCGTGCAGCAGCGCAGTGGGCTCATCTCCTGCTGGGCTGTGTCTCACCCAGCTCTCAAATGATGCTGAGCACTCCTCCGAAGTGAGAGGGAAGAGCATGATCAGCAGAGTGCCTGGAGAAAACACCATGTCCTGGCGTTTTTGGTGTCTGCATATCACTGCACTTTACGCACCCAATCCACGTGGTTTTACTGGAGAAGGAGGGGTGAGGCAACATCACTTTACAAAACAATTGCTTCCACCATTCCTCTAGGTCAGTTTAGGCATCTCCTCCATGCTGGTGAGGAAGGACAATTTTGGTCATCATCTTGAGGACTCTCAAAACATCACCAGGTTCTTGTTCAGCCTTTATTACTTCCTCCCAGACTTGCAGCCTGACAGCACATCTGGGTTTCAGGGAGCTCCTCACATTAGAACAATACCAGAAGGGAGGATCCATACATGGGCTCAGATCAGAACAGAAACAGGAGAGTCTGGGAAGAAGTGACCCCTCTGATGTGGTGATCTGACCACACTGGGGGGAATCTACACTCAGAAATAATAACCAGGTGGGGCAAAATCTCTACCATCTCTCCCAAGGAGATACCTCCTTCAAGGGCCCTCCAGGACAAATGCTGGCTGTTTGCCTCGCAGCATTGCCCCAGCCGTGTTCCTCTGTCCCAGCTCCAGCAACACAAAGAGCAGGGCGAGGATGTTTGCTGGTGTGCTCAGGCTTTCAAACTCAGTAAGGTGACAGGCTTTGTACCCCTGTTATTCTGTTAATTCAGCACTTCGTGTTAGGCATGTGCATCAGCTTCAGTTAACCTCTGCTGATAGGTTCCCTCTAGTCCTTAAATCTTCAATTAATTGCCTGATAGTTGTTTCTGCTAACTTGGCCACTCTCTGCTGAAGCTGTCAGCTGCTGGTTAACCTTGTTCTATCTTTGGTACTGATGGGACTTGCTGAGCAATGGAGAGATTACCTTGGGAAGTGCTTACCTTGAGGACCTTAAATGACTTCTATATTGTTTTCTTCCCAGCCTGCCTTCATTTTGTAATACCACGTTGCAAAGAGACTCCATTAGTTTTAGCAGCCAGTTTAGCAGATGGGTTTAACTGGTCTATGGCCCCGAAGTAATTACATTCTGGTACAACAGAGACACAGCAGTGAACATGTAAAATTAATTCAGATGCAGCATCCTGGTCAGTCAGTCAAAGCAAAGAGCAGTTTAGGGAGGCCATCTCTTGCCACACTGTGACTGTGCTGTTGGCAGCATGGACAATCACTAGGAAAAAATCCCTCTTATGGTTTCCATAGACAGTGTTGGATGGGCTTTTCCCATGGTCAATTCTTTCTTAAGATGTTTATTAGCATCAGAGAAATTGAGTACTGCTCATATCTCTCTTCTGCCTCTGTTATAATTAAAACAGCAATATGTGCATGAAGAAATTAGATTTTAATAATGCTTTTCTAAATAGGATGTCAAGGAGCTTAGTACAAAGATTTGGGCTGAAGCCAGATCAACATCTTAAGACTGGATTGTCATTAAAATGACTGCCTTCTGCCTGGACAGCTTACCCCAACACAGGCTTTAGATCTGCTTTTTAGTCAGACTGCACTTCATCTTTGTCTGCAGACAATACCTATGCTTCTAGGTGGCAGGGCCAGAGCCAGACATGTGTGGGGACATGTCACCAAAGCGTGTGGAATCTAGTACTGCTGGTTGGACAGGAGCATCCCCAACTCCAGCACCATCGCCATCCACATCACTGCAGGTCAGGAGCCGATATTCGGGTCTGCCCTGCGTTGCTTCATGCAGAGTGGTTGTTGATCAGGTCAGAGCAGATCTGCTCATTGCTGGCAGAGTATCCCAGAAGGAAGTGAGGTCCTCCATGGATGCCTGTGCCCCAGAGGTGCACTCCCTGAGCTGCTTCCCAGCATGTCACTGGCTTTCTCCTGAACTGTTTTATCCTGCCTGCTTCTGGCTGATAGGCAGCCCTTGGGCCCTTCATTTGCAGTTGGGCCAGGATAAATCCTCTTCTTTGTACAGCTCTTACTGAGACCCATATGGACTTAGAGCAGACATCCCCACACACAGTGATGAGCATCATCCACTAAGCAGCACTGCGTCAAGCCCATCTTCAGAAGATTGACACCAGCAAATCTGCTGACGAGGAGCTCCCAGGCAAAAGGGCACAGCGGTGCTGAGCTATGTCTGTGTGTGCGGCAGGAGGGGATTTCTCAGCAGCTGTAACAGGGTCAGATTCTGGAAAGAGCAGCAGGATTTCCCATGGATGTCCTGCTTCCAGCTTCTTGCTGGCCCTGTTAAAGCTCTGATTTACATGCTGCAGCATAACTCAGTCATAACTGATACAATTTAGCGTGACGTCCCACATAGCCCAGGCTAATCGTGTGTCTGTTTCCCAGGCATGAGAGTGTTTTTGTGGTGTTTATCATTTGCTTGGCTGTTTTCCGTGCAGCAGGTGGAGAGAATCCATGCAAGTTGTTTAATCTGTGGCAAGTGAGGGACATAGTCTGAAGTAAACAGGATGCATTGTGGTGAGGATGGAGCTAAAATAGGAAGAGAGGGAAATGAGGTGGGAATAAGCAACCGAGGAGGTGAGCAGGAAAAGACCTCACTTGCCAGCAGTGCCCTGCTGTAGCGGAGGTGCTGTACGGTTGAGCACAGGCAAGAGAAGGGTGACAGGGGCACGTGAGCTAATCCTGCTGCACTGCTTAGCAATGCAAAGGCCTCAGCTCCAATCTGGGATACCAGGCTGGAAGGACATGAGGAGCAAGAAAACACCAAGGACAATGTGGCCAGCTGAGAGGCTGGAATCAGGGAGATGCAGCGAGATGCGCGCATTTAAAGAGGTCCAGGGCTGGCATGGTCAGGAAGGCAGTGCTCTGAGGTTATAAGACAGCAGCAAAAGGCTTAGGGAGAAGGTTTCATTGAGTGTGAGAGGGACATGCTAGCAGCCATCAGGAGATGGGTTGGCAGCACCATTGCGAGGGAGATTCCGAAGAAATGGCATGCAGGTGATGGGATCAGAGCATGATCATCTGCTGCTTGGGGCACATTGTGGGTCAAGTGCTGGACAAGAATGTGTCAAAAGCAATTTAAAAGTAGCTGCTCCCACCATGAACCAGAATGGATTAGTGCACTAACCCTTCCCAGCCCTGCTCCATGTGACACTGATTTAAATGAAAACTACACACAAGACTGTTGTTGTTGAGATGACACAACTGCTCACACAGTTGAAGTACCTCGTGCTGTTCCTGGAGCATCCCTGAGTTCAAGTGCAGCCGTGCAGAAAGGGAGAGAACGCTGTGGGCTGACATTAAAAGGCAGACTCAGCTCTTTCAGTAAACTGAACAGTATCAGTTGTAATACATCTTTCGTGCCATTGACATTTAATGTTATTAAATATGGGGCATCTATGAGTGAAGACATTTCTTTTCACTTCTATTTATAGCAAAACTAATTTTCCAGGGTACTTGTATTTGTCCAGAGTGAAGTATATTCGGACATTTTCATGTTAGTAGCAAACAGGAATAGTTTTCTATGAAAATATTCCTATGATCTATATTCAAAAGTTTTAAAGAAGGTGCCATGTCAAGAAAGAAGCAGCAGCTGAACTTCCTTAAGGCAGATAAGAGGTAATTGCAGGGGATATACATATATATTAACAGTGGTGGCCAAAGAAAGAGGTATTGTAAAAATTACAGCTTTTAAAAATGTACTGTTTATGCAACTGCAAATGATCTCTCATGAGATGCTGTGCCCTGTGAGATAACAGCAGTCCCAAGGTATTGCAGGAGCTGCATATTCACATCTGTGTTTGGTTTTATTAAACTCTAATCAGCAACTGCTTACTGAGCTGTCATGAAAAAATGACAAAGTAATGCTGAAGTAAGAAAAGAAAAGGAGATGCTGAGTAATAAAGAAATGTTGCTGGGTGGCTGATGGTGCTACCTGCCAGCTGGCATCGTGGGATGCAGCTTAAGACTGCCATTGTCCCTGCGCATTGCAGAGCATCTCCTTGATTTTGCCCATTTGGATGGGTTTGGTGTACGTGCTTGTGGGTGCTGTGTCTGCCCGAGCTTCCTGCTTCAGAGTTGCCAGTATGAGTAGAGAGGTGCTGCAAATGTAGTAGACACAAGAGTTAGGAAAGCTGGGCATCTTTATAACTGTTTAGGATGCCTTGAGGCTTGGTGGCTGGGCCAGTTCACTGGAATTGTG
This sequence comes from Psittacus erithacus, assembly GCA_009867235.2. Classification (NCBI taxonomy): domain Eukaryota; kingdom Metazoa; phylum Chordata; class Aves; order Psittaciformes; family Psittacidae; genus Psittacus; species Psittacus erithacus. Next base: position 21,671 of record WYDI02006226.1, on the reverse strand, counting down.
GCAATACCTGAAGTCAAGCTAGAAGCCAAGGTATTGCCTGTCTAGTAGTTTGTATGGACAACCTCAACCAAAATCCACTTCTCACTTCCTTCCTTCCCACCACTTAGGTCTAAGAGATCCCACAGCTAGAACTTTGGTCACTAATAATCCCCACCAGCCTTGCCATCCAATGCCATTATAACAGGCAGCATGTGGACAAGCTTTGGGCAATGGGGCTTCCCACTGAGTGGGGCTAAGAGCTAATCCATCCCATCCAGAAGAGCCTGATGGCACTGCAGAAAGTCTGAACCTGGTAGTGCTGAATCTAGGGTTGGAGAGCAGTGGGGGATGTACTGCCTGTATTACAGTGAAGTGAAGGAAAGGGCATCCCATCCCTCTGTCCTTAGCCTAACAGTGGTTTACACCACCAAGACTCTGTGGGCTTTAGGCAAAAGCTTTTGGGGCTTGTTACTGCACCCCAACCCTTTGACAAAGCCTCTGTGGGTCTAAAAGGTTAATTAGTTTGCACACTGAGCACACGGATCTGTGGACTGACACTCCATGCATCTTGTGAGGAGTCTGTCATCTCACCAGGCTGCTCCGTTCGAGGCGGCTGTTGTTGGCTTGTCTCAGTGACTGAGGGTAATGATGCCCAAAGGCAAAGCTGTTCTCCATCTCTCACACACGTACACACAGACACACACACAAACTGCTCACAGTGAGAGTGCGGCCAAACTGTCCCCAGGGCTGGCAAAACCCCATGCGACCTCCTGAAGGAGCGGGAAGCCTGTTGCTGCTGCTTCCTAATCACACCGTCTGTGTAAGGCAGTTAAGGCTATTTGCTCATGTGGCCCATTTCAGACCATAATGTCTTTGGATAACTTTAACATTTATCCTTCACTTAGAGGTTGGTGATACGTGAACTGAGGGTCATGAACACATCCTTGTTTTGAACCGTAAGTGTCAGATACGGAAAAGGCAGAAGACCAACTGACTGCAATGGGTTTGGTGCGTTTCTGGAGCTGGTACTGGGATAAATTCAGGCGTCGACAAGTCACTGTAATGCCCAGTTCAGAGAAGCCAAAGTTCCTTCAAGTTCATGGGCCCTGTCTGCGCTGAAGTTTGGCATCTTTCACTAAAGTTTTCATGCGTGGCTGCTAAGTGTAGCCTTACTATGGTTATATTTAGGTGCCTAAATTAGTGGTGTGTAAGAGACATTACTCATGGCTCTGCAGTTAGCAAGGATGGGACCTTTCAGTGTATCTGGAAGCCAAATTGCTTTGTCAGCGGCCTGAGCAGAAGAGCTCAGTGCTAAACCTTTCTTCACCCTTAGGTGGGCCTGGCCTTGCCTGTCCTGCACCCTGTGGTGCCCACAGCACCCTCCTCATGCTGCCCTGTGCCCAGCGCTGGTGAGGCTGTTCTCCGCACTGCAGTCACTGTGAGATGGGCTATGGATTGAGCAGCTTCCCATGCTCAGCTAGGGTGCACAGCTAGATCAGGCCAGCTAGCAAGTGCTTTCAGAGAGCTCTGTCAATGCTCCATTAAATGCTGTTAGCACAACGTGCTTTGGAGGCACAGTGCTTCATTTTTCTTGAGCTCCTTGCTGAGGGCCAGTAGAGATTGCACCACGAGACCTATCAGCATGAAAGCAGAAGTCAAACTCCTCCACAGCTTTGCCTGAGGCTGCTGAAACCCACGGGGAAGGGTTTAGCTTCTCCTGCGTGCACAGCTTTTGCTTGGCCAGAGAATGCTGTGAGGGGGATGAGCAAGAATGCGGGGTCCCAGCCAGCCTCTAGCAGAGCAGACACAGAGCTCTGATGATGACTGTCCTCCCTTATGGCCATGGATAAGGGTCTGACCTTTCTCCTAGCTCTCTGCTGCTGCAGAGCCTGTCCATGCCATCAAATGATCCCTTTCCTCTCCCATGGTTGTCTGTAAGCAAGCCAGCCCTGTGCTGTGCTGCAGGCAGGTATCTGCCATTTAGATATAGGTGAACCCTGCCCTCCTCCTGCGTGTTGGATACCACTGACATTTGCTCCCATGCCTTTACTGGCAGATGAGTGCTGCTGAGCCACAGTGCTGTGTCTTTGGTAGCTCCAGTGGCTTCTCTGGTGACTCCCAGCAAGCAATGGCAAATCACTTGGGGCCCTGAGACTTGTCTGCCGTGCTGTACCTTGGCATGGTCCAGTGTAGGCGCTAGCAAAGATCTCTGAGTCAGATATGTGAGCTGGAGCAAGAAGAGGTGCTTGACCTGAAGTGTTTTAGCTGAAGCTGGGCGGATGAGCATCTTTGAGGCCAATGATCCTGTGTGGCTGCTGATGCCTGAATGACCCAGTCATCCCCAGGGCTTTTCTGCTGGTTTCATTCCCTGCAAGGAGAACATTTCCTGCGTCATTTATTTCCAAACAGTAGCAGAGTAAGCCTAAATCCCTATCTCCAGTCTGTCAGCTAATCCTTCCATGGGCCAGGAGCAACGCTGTCAAATCAGGCTGTGAATGTGACTCGAGGCTCTCTGTGGTTGATAAGCACATTGCTGCTGCTTGTAAATGGGCTTCTTAGGAGCCCAGATGTGGTCCTGGCACAGACATCATCCCCACCTCAGTGGATCCCCAGTTTTATATCACAGCAGGTCATATCACACCCCCATCGGTGCACATTTAGTCAGAGGCCCAGGGAGCTGGTGAGGAAAATTTTGCTATGTCAACTAAAGAGTTTGGGTTTCCTTTCTTTTCCTTTCCATTTCCTAACAGAAATGCTTCAGAGAAGTCTCTTCTTTGCTTTCATTTATTGAATTCACCAGACCCATCGTCAGTGTGTTTGCTAATGGAGGAGACCATAGCCTGGAGGTATCACCTTAACCTACCCCTGAGCAGGATAGAAGGAACAAGAACAGGTCTTCTCCAGAAGCAACACACCTCTGAAGACCTGTCAGGCTGTGTGCCCCTTCCCACTGAAGATAATGAGGATGGGAGTTCTGGGCAGCCCCACTGGTGGCTTCTTGGAGCTTCTCACCCCTTGCAAAATCAGTCTGTAAAAGCTTAAACCTGTTTTGCATGGGAAGCTGGTCTCCTGGGTCACTGGGCTGCTGCTTAAAGCGTCCAGGTCCTGTCTCAGAACAGCTGTGCCCAGAAATCCCATCCCATCAGGAATGTCAGAGGCTGGGATTATCAGTGTCATGAAGACAACAGGGCAGGGCCAGGCCTGTGCCCTTTGGCCAAGACTCAGCAAAGGGAAGGGTCCCCTCTGTTCCCAGGGAAGTTATTGGGGCTTTTCTGTCTGTTAGTGCCAGTGTGGTTGAATCCCTCGCTACTTTAAAACATAAACAAGTTTTGCTTCATTTAATCGAAACCTTACAGCAGATGTTTTATGATTATTACACCGGTGGGGTGGGGGGGAGAAGGATGCTGAAAACTGCCAGCTTTTATGGGATAGTTTTATTAACTTGGCAGTTTACTGCTCAGCAAGGGAAAGAAGGCATCAGCCAAAACACAGGGAATCCAGCCTAAATGACTCCCATATCCTGAATGCAGAGTTCAGGATGTGCCAGTGTGGGTAGGGCTGGGGCTGGAGTCTTCAAACAGCCAGTCCTCATCCTTGTCCTTGCTCTGCCTTCACCCCTGCAGCTCCACCTCAGTCATCTTCCACCCCTTACTTCGTTTCCAGTGTCAGTACTCACCTCTGGGGTTGAGAGGACCACCGAGGGCCCTGCAGCAGTTGTGCCCACATCTATAGGGCCGGGACCCACGTGCTCAGTTTGCTTGCCTGGAGAGTCAGAACAGAGCCCAGGCGTAAGGCCAAGGGAGTGTGAGTGCAGGGGAGGATTTGGCCATGAACACAGCAGCATGAGAATATGTAGGGGATCTCCTCCCCATCTCACCTGCCTAGGGTCATGCTCTGTGAGCAGGGCAGAGTCCATCCCCACACAGCACCTTTTCTGCCCATGCCATGAGCTTTCCTGGCACGTCTCTCAGCACCATTTCAGCCAAAAGCATTTTGCTCTCCTGCTGGGAACTGTTAACAATAAAATTGATGCAAACACTACTGTGAGCAGCTCTGGTACCCGCTCGATGAGCTCCTCAGGGACAGAGCTCCTGTGTAAGCACAGCTCTGCATCTGTTAGCTCCATAGGGGGGGATGCTCTGCCTCAGCTCCCCCTCAGCTCCCAATGAGCCCTGTGGATGTGGTATATAAGCAGAGATGCAGGTGGAGAACGAGCTCAGCTACATGCCATGTAGCAAAGCCCCATGAGTTACCCCTTCCTACACACGGCATCTGTCAGGAGGGAAAGCCCGTCGGCAGCCACACATGGAGGTGATGCTTCCCTGTGCCATGCATGCTCCAGGAAACTGCAGCATCCCTGCTCCAAGAAAAGCTGTTCCTCAGAGGTCTGATGCAGGCAAAGCCCCTGCATTTGTAGGAAGCAGCCGCCTGCATTCAAGCAGGTGCCCCGATGCTATGGTTGTGCGACAGCAGCCCGGCCACTCACATGCACAGGCACCCTGGGAAAAGCAGATGGAGAAATAAAGGGAAACTTTCCATTCCAGTGCACTCAAAGGGACATTGTAATCTTCCTTCCCTGTGTCATCCTGCTTGCCTCGTTATGTGGCATTAAATTAGGGCTCTGGTTTGGTTACGGCTCATTACAGGCTTGCGTGTGGCTTTGTTGCAGCTTGTTTAAAATCACCAAAGGAGTAAAGTCAGTGTGAAAGTCAAGGTTTAAGGGACAGCTCGGTAACTAGGAGCTGAGTCTTACCCGCATCTGGTGACTCCAGCAAGGCTCAAGACTCATGGACCTGGCTTTACTACCTGGAGGCCATCAGTCAGACTCAACCAGTGGAGAGAGCAAAGGGCTTGGAATGGAGGCAGGTTGATGGGAGATGGCTTCATCATCTCCTTTTCCCAGCTGAGCAGAGCAGTTGCCTCTTTAGTTAGTGTCCCACGGACCTGTGTGTGGTGCTGCGAGCGACGCAGGGTGCCAAAGGGAGCGCTTTGAATGCTGTCAGACAGCAAAGCAGCTCTTCTGCAGAAATAGCTGAGTCCTAAAATATCCCCAGCAGCTGTGTTTATCCCAACGCTCCCGCTCGGAGAGATGCTCGGCTGTGACGTAGGCCGTTAGTACAAACACCGCTCGCAGTGCCCGGACCGGAGCCACGAAGGGCGTTGCTCACTTAGAGATGTTAACACAAACCAGCGCTGTCCCGGCATGCGATGGATGGGGCTGGTAAATAAAAACAGCCTTGGCTCATCCCAGCACTCAGATGAGGAGTGGGGCTCTCCGTGAGCAGAGGGGTTTACAGTTGCCCCTGTTCCCCCCCTCCAGAGCTGCTTTCACCCAGCCATGTCCTCCAGCAGTTGAGAAAACCTCTGTTCTGTCAGGATTGGGCTCTGGGAGAAGAAGGAAGCCCAGGGATCATAGAATCATGGAATGGTTTGTATTGGAAGGGACCTTAAAGCTCTTCCAGTTCCAACCCCCTGCCATGGGCAGGGACACCTTCCACTAGACTAGGTTGCTCCAAGCCCCATCCAACCTGGCCTTGAACACTGCCAGGGATGGGGCAGCCACAGCTTCTCTGGGCACCCTGTGCCAGCGCCTCAGCATCCTCACAGGGAAGAATTTCTGCCTTAGATCTAACCTGAACTTGACCTATTTCAGTTTAAACCCATTACTCCCGGGGACTTCTAGAAATGTAGAGAGATCACTACAGCCCTACAACTTCTTTGTGGTGCGCTGGCATTTTTTGCCAGTGCTGAAGGAAAGGTGCATGTTTGTAATTGCTGCATCATTAGAGGAGTTGGTTCAGCAGGAAGAGAATTGATCTTTCCTAAGCGGGGAGAGAAGAGAGCAGATGCTGCTTGCTGCAAACTCAGCCTCTGAAGAGCATTGGTGTACAGAGGCTGTGCTTTGGCCATGGCACAGGGCTGCGGACCCACTGCCACCTCTCCTGAGCTCCCCCTGCCAGACTGGGAACCAGCCTGTACTTGGCATCTGGGGTGCCCAGAGCTGTGGTGACACAGGGGAGCTTCCCAGCCCTGGGGCAGGGACCCCTAACAGTTCCAGAGGCAAGGCGAGAGCCAGCAGGGTAGCAAAGGGCAATGGTGTGAGAGGAAGGCAGCACTGAGCACCAGGATGCAGCAATGGCTGCTAGTTTGGAGGAGCCCCACAGGGTCAGATGCTCAGCTGCAGGAGGTCTTGACAGGCTGAATGCAGGCCTGAGCACTCCTCTGCTGCAGCTGTGCCTGCCATGGCATGTGTCTGGATAGCTCCAGGTTATCACTTTCCCAAATCCTCTGAGCTATGATGAGAGCAATGCGCTGATGCTGCAGCCCACAGCAGGAGGACATGGTCTGCCCAAAGCATTGGGTGGCACTGGTACCCTCTGCAGGGAGATCAATCCCCACCAGCCCCTGCTTGGAAGCTGCTGCTGCTCCCAAGCAAACGAGGACTGAACTGGACATGCTTATTTCCCTCATGCAATATGATTTCTCCCAGGATGCTGGTGGTTTGCTCTAGCACCCAGGGAGGGACCTGATGGCTTGGGAGAGGTGCTGGGAAGTGTGGGAAGGGCTTTCCCATGCTGGGGCATGTGTTGGGGTTGGCACAGGGGTGTGCAATGAGGGACGAGGCTCGTCCCATGGGACATTCAGGGTGTGCTCAGGGAGAGGAGAGCCAAAGCAAGGGCCTAAAGCCCACCTGGGAACCTTCTTTCCCCCCTCCCGGGTTAGGGGCTCTCGGCAGCCACTGAGAGACTTTTCCCCACTCCTGGGAAAAGCCATTTGAATGTGATCCCCCCTCCTGTGACTGCCTCTGCCCAGGAGCACTGCACGGGATGGGCACAGTGAGACCATTTTGGGGAAGTCTGGACACCGCACCGCTGTCACTGCCCTGGGAGTGGTGCATACCTGGATCCTCCCCGTGGGGTTTGGGGGGAAAGAGCGTGGTCCAGTCCCATGGAGCTGAGAACGGTTGGGAGGAGAGAGGCAGAAGAGGGTTTGTGTTGCTCTGGATCAACAGCTCCCCTTCTATCCCCACCCAAACCCTTCCGTACCACCCTTCCCATCCATGGGGGCTTTTGCGCATCTCAGGGCACCTTGTGCTCGCAATACAGCCACAGGCAGATGCACCCGCCTGCGGATCAGCTCCCAGTGAGGGCTGCGAGCTGGGGCACAGCATCCCTCCCTGCAGCCCTCCCTGCTCACAGCTCTGCTTCACTTGCTCTCTTTGCAGGCGAAGAAAGGCCAGGAGGTTGAGAAGGGCCCCGAGGTGGAAACCGCAAAGCTGGAGAAGCTGCTTAACCTGGTGAGAGAGCCGGCGAATTAAGACGGAGCTGTGAGCAAAGGGGGAACCGCGGCTCTGCTGGGGCCGCCGGCCGAACAAGCCCAGCTTTGATCGGCGGCTGCTTGGCATGCGAGCCACGGCCCCGCGCCGCCTGCTCTTTGCATAGCAGGAACACTTCGCCTCTGTGCCCGGGCAAATAAAAGGAGGCGCTGGGAGAGCTGCGGCAGGCAGGCTTCACTGCGTCCGGGCCCGCACAGCCCTTCCCACCCTCGGATGGGCTTGCGCAGGGAGAAAGCCCTATGCGGGGTTTAAGGAAACCTCAGGGCTGCAGCTTCAGAGCAGCCAGCCCTACCATGAGCGCGGTCAGAGAGACCGAGCGCTGCGCTGCAGCGCCCCATATACATGGGGTCAGCTACACCTGGATTTAGGGTGGTAGCCTAAGTCGGTGGGTGGCTGGGACCTGGGCTGGTCCCATGACCCCCCCCATGGCTGTGGGAGAGGGATGTGCTATCCCTGCAGCCAGGGCAACGCAGCAGCGTCCGGCCACCAGGGTTGGGATGCTCCTGCTTCCCACCGGGGGCTCAGCACGCTCTTTGCCTTGCCGGTGCCGATGGGAACGGCTGGAGGTTGGCAGAGCCCTCCCTCTGCTCGGCGCTTTGCAGTACAGGGATTAGCGTGGCTGTGGTGGCAGCAGCAGCCGCGGTGGCCTCCCCGCATGCTGATGAGCAGGGACCGGCTGTCACCACCGGAGCCCTGCACACGGATGCCGGGACTGGGGACCACAGATGCTCGATCCTCCAGGCAGGGGTGGTGACGGCTCCTCCAGCTCGCTTGTGCCCACCATAAGTATCCCTGTGACTTAGAGCCACAGCTTTGAAACTCTCCAGTGCCTGTAGCACAGATTTTGGGGGTGCTCCCTGCTGAGAGCCACGCGCCCCCAGCCCACAGCAGGCATTAAATACCCAGCCAGGTTGCTCACCCAGGATTTAAAAGCCACATAAAGATGGAGACATGAGCCCTTGTCACCATCACTCAGCAAACTGGAGGCAGTCCTGCAAGGACCAGCCCTGGGGCAGCCACTCCTCAGCCCTGCAGGACACACAGCCTCCACCAAGCTCATCAGGCACTGGACAGAGCTCAGAGACACCTCCTGAGTACTACAATCACTTTATTAGTCTAGTAAAAACAATGCTGCAAAGGGATGCGTTAGCTACACCTGATACGGGGAGGAACTGCAGGCTCTGCCAGGCCTGGCCAGTGTCCCTCCCAGCACAGCCTGTGTTTCTATCCCCATATTGTGAAGGCTGTGTCGGAGGGGGCTCGGGTATTGCTCAGCTCTAGGATGGGCAGGATAGAGCCCTCCAAAACCTCTAGGCAGGGCAGAAGAACGCAGCTGCTAAGTTTAGGGACAAATCAGACCACAAGCATCCCTTCCCACAGAGCCACTGTGGTCCCTAGGGAGAGATGGGGCTGGAAGACCCTTCAATGTCATTCATCTGGGCACCCTCATCTCCCCATTGACTCGCACCTCCCCAGCAAAAACCCATCCCAAGCTGCTTGCAGCAGGGATGGGGATGCCAACAAAGGCACATCTGCTGCCCACAGACAGGTCAAACCCCACTGGCCTTGGCTGGGAGCAGGCAGGAGGGCAGGCAGGGACAGGCAGGGAGAAAGGAGGAGGGCTGTTTGCCTAGCAGTGTTGGTGCTAATACCGGAGGGGATTGGTAGACAGACCAGGGATGAACAGACAGACCATGCAGACCCTCTTGTGGCTCATTAAACTGGCTACTGGGGTAGGTAGATGCCAAATGCCTTCATGATTCTGGGGGCACTTGGCAGCCCAAGGCCATCCCCAAAGACACCCAGACTAACACCCCGCTCTGCCAGCCTGGCTGGGGGTGCAGGGGCTCCCCCAGGCACACCCCACTGTGGGACACCAGGGGACCAGGCGATACCAGCCCTCCTGCCTCCCCTCTCCAAGTCCCACTCAGGTCTGTGACACCATGGCCAGTGTTCCAGGCCATAAGCACAAGGAGAAGCCCATGGGCTGTTCCCAAACAGGGGGTGTGCTCAAGGGCAGGGCTCCTTCGGTGCTCACTCGCCACTGGGACAGGCAGGATTGTCTCCAGAGCACATTCCAGCCTCTGTCTCTCCATCCCCATGGTCACTGTGGGCATCTGCAGGGACTTCAAACACCAGAACCACACAGGCAAAGAAAGAGCTGTGCCCTGCATCACAGCCCCAGCCAGCAGCTCCGTGTCCCTTCTGCTCTCACCGTGCCCAGTCCAGATCCTCAGTCCCAGCGCAGACATCCACGCTGGCACTACTCCTGCAGCAGAGACAGGTACCTGGGTCCCCGGGCAGCTCAGCGCTGCAGCAGGTACTTCTCTTCATTCTTTGCCTCATCCACTTCAGTACCCGGATTGTTCTTGGGGCACGAGGGGGTCCTGCAGGCTTTGCAGAGGATGAGGAAGAGGACGAGGATGAGCAACGCGATAACACAGTTAAAAGAAATGGCCACGATCGCCCCGGTGGAGAGCGCAGCCCCCATCCCGCGAGCAGCAGCAGGTCAGGCAGCTCGGCCCCACGCTTGGGATGCCAGCGCAGCGATCGAGGGCGCAGCCTCCACCCGCCGGCATTGGCGGGGGACGAATGGGGCAGCGGCGCTGGCGGTCGGATGGGGCTGGGGACAGGCAGGCAGCAGGACAGCAGCGCCCCGGCACAGCTTGGGCGCTCGCAGCCGTGTCCTGGGCTTCACCACGCTGCGACGAAGGAGTGATGGGAGCTCCCTCTTGGCTTGCCCTCCTCTGGCAGCAGAAGGCACGCGGACCCCTCTCCTCCCTCCTGCATCTGGAAGGTAGAAAGTCACCGTCACCACCACTATGAGGGGACAACGCTGCCCGATCCCTCCGGGCGGGCTACGGGGTGCCAGCGGGCAGCGGACCCGGGGCTCCGGTAGGGTTTGGGGACTGCAGAAGCTCTCGGGACCCATCCCATACCCCACATCCCGCCTATTCCCCTCATCCTCTGCGAGAGCCACCAAGTTGGACATATCCCATGGGAAACCCACCGCTTCATCCCGGCACAAACACCCCCGGCCATCCCCAGGCTCTTCTCGATGTCCCACACCCCAAAACGGGGCGAGAGGCTGAGCGGGCAGCAAGTGGGGTGCGGGACAGCCGCCCTTGTGCTCTATAGCGGGGTCTGGCAAAGCCCCGGCCTCGGGGGTCCCCAGTGCCTCTAATTCCCGGCCCCGCCGCGCAGCGGGACTCCCGCAGCAACAGGTACCGCCGAACCCGCGCTCCCGCCGCAGGACCCCGGTGTTACCCACCTGCCTCCACTCTGCCCGGGCGCCACCGGGACCCCGCCGGCGGGGAGCTGGAGGGCGGCGCTGCCGAGCCGGGTCCCGGTACGGGAGCGGAGGGGGATCCCGGATGGGGGTCCCGGCGCGGGGTCCCTGCGCGGGATCCCGGCGCGGAGCGGGGCTCTGGTGCCGAGTCGTGGTGCTGGTGCAGGTACGAGGCTGGAGCCGGATCGGAACCGAGCTCTGACCCGCTGCGGGCAACCTCGCGCGCTGCCCGCTCCCTCCCGCCAGCGCCGGGGGGCGGGGGCGTGGCTAACGGTACCCCACCCCCTGCCATTGGTTACCGCCCCCTCGTCCGAAGTGCGCCATTGGGAGAGCGCTCGGATCAGGTCCCGCCCCCATCGGCCGGCGGACACGTGAGCGACGGGGGGGGCTTCTGGGCAGCGCGCGCTCTGCCGGCCCTGTACCCCGCATCTTGTGCTGCTCCGCGCATGCTGCCTGCTTTACCTTCCTGCCCTGCCTGCGCTGCCTGCGTTGCCCGTCCCATGCTGCATTCCCCACACTGCCTCTGCCTGCCCTGCCCAGCCCAGCCCGGAGGCACTGCCTGGCTCTCCCTGCTACTGCGTCATCCTGCCCTTCACCACCTGCTGCTGCTGCCTGCCCTGCCCCTGTTCACACGTGCGCGCACACGTGTACTTCAAGCCCTGGGCTTTCGCATGTTCAGTGTGAGCGGGCACTACTGGTCTGGTAGTCCCTGGGGTCCCTACTGGGACACAGGGGCTGCAGGCAGGGTGTGCACGGGCACTGCCACAGACCAGGGGTTGACAGGTCCTTTATGGACATTCAGTGCTTGGGAAGTTGGCCTTGAAGGCACAGCCACTGCTGCCTGCCCTGTGGGAAAACTGAGCCAGGGGACAGGTAACTGTGCAACAGTCCTCCTGGTGACAGACACAGAGGTTGCACCCAGGGGAGGTCGCTGGGAGCACACAGGGGCTCTCCCCACTGTTGGAGGTCCTGGAGACCGCAGGGTTGTAGTCCCAGCACCTACAGCTGCTCTGGAAAGCCATGGCTGGGCTGCACGGACATATGGCAGTGACACATGGGGGAATCTGCTGCAGCCCCAGGTGGCTCAGTCAGCCGAGGGCCACTTGTGAAACAAACCAGAACAACAAGCAGGTTTGGTGAGAAGGCATTAATAAAACCCGCCACCGCCAAGAGGGGGGATTACACCGGCTGAGGATCAGCACTTCTCCAAGAGGGTGCTTCTAACAGTAAACAAACACAAGCACATTTTGCTGCAATGTCAGAAACTGTTTGTTCAGACACTTGAGCATCTTTCCCTGGCATTTATCACTAATCTGCTAATTAGTCAAGAAAAGCAGCCTCCTTAGACATACCTGAGCAGCAGCTGGGAGCAGCACCAAGATAAAGCAGCTTAACTCTGCTCTGCCCCCTGCACTAGCATTAGAGAGGTTTGGGCATTTTCTGACCTCCTCCTGAGCTCCAGGGACAATGGTGGGGCAGAGCGTGAGACCACCAGACAGCAAGAGGACAAGTCTTTTGGTGGGTGAAAACTCCTACTGGTGCAAGGGCACCATGAGAGAAGCCTTGTCTGTGCAGGCACTGGGTTGTGCAGGTAACCCACCATTTCTCCAACTGCCTTGATTTAGGTACAATCTCTTCTTTAAATGCTTATATTGTTTCTTGTTGACTTGACAAGGCAGAGCATCAGGTCCCGCTACAGCTCACCAACACAGTGACTGGGAAGAGAACAGGATAGGCAGCACTGGGGATAGTGTGAGCAGGTGTTGTGATGGTGGCAGCTCACGCTGTCACCTGAACACTCCATACTGCCCAGCACCACTCTCCAGAGGGAAATTATAGTGCTAAAAAAGACCTGATGTCTTTTCCTTTGCCTCACTCAGAGATGCTGGGCTGTGTCCTTCCAAAACTGCAGCTCTGTCGATTTAACACAACAAAACAAAAAAAACAGCAAAAAGAAAAAGCTCCCCAGAAAAACAAGCCCATAGCATTCACCTTTCTTGGGCATCACAGGTGATCAGCAAAGGTAGGACGAAAACCTCCCACTTCACATCTGTCCTCGGTCAAGAAAGGAACCATGAGTCCTCTCTTCCTCGGGAAAGCTGAAGGAGCAGAGCTTCAGCCAGCAGTCGCAGCAACGGCGCTGACAGGGTGACCTCCAGCGGGGTGAGGAAGACATGACAAATTTAAGGTTACACGAACAGGAAACTTTATTTCAAACCCACCCCTGCGCATTATAAAGGAGCAGAAAGCAGAAAGAACAGGGCCCTCTGGAGCCTACCACCACCACCCCAGGCACTTGTGCAGGTACAGGATTTCAGGTTGATTACGACACGACCCCTGCCACTTTGGCAGAAAGGAGGATAGCAAGGGAGCTATGTGCACGCAGACTGAGTTGTATTCCTGCAGTCCTACATTCAAACTGCCCCACAAGCTCAGCACATGGACTCTGAGGCAGAGAAGCCCCATGCTCCCTGTCTGGGAATGCACATCAGGGCCATCTCCCCTCCACACCAGTGAGAGCCTTCTGACTGCACAAACAGCGCTTGGTGTGCACAGCTCCTGCCTGGGCTGCTGCACCACCTCTAGTGAGAGATCGATGGCCGTTGCTCATGCAGAGAGAACTCCTGTCTTCCCTGAACCTTGCTCAAGCAGAGACACCTCCTGCGATCCCTGAACCGCAGCTAAAGTGTACAGCCTAGCAGCCCTTTGACAAGGAAACTTGTCAAAACAGTTTCAAACACCTACAAACACACCCTGTTGAAACAGTGAACTCCTCTTGCCCTCCCCTGACCACTCGGCAAGCCCCCGTGTTCAGCAGCAGCTTTCCAGCAGCAGCAGCTGGTTTGTTTCCAATGCTCCCCCAAACTATACCCAAGCACAGTGCTGGTGTGTCAAGGGCAGGGCTCTCGAGGTGCTCCTCCAGCGAAGTGAGGCTGCTTCCCTGTGCTGCCAGCTCCCCTGCCTCCACCTTTCTTCCTCTTCACCTGGCCTTGCGACTCTGCTGCAAGTGTCTCAATACAGAAGGCATCAAAATTGCCCGGAGCCTGGTACCCGGGCTCCTGAGGATTGAGGGCATCTTTGCTAAGTAGGACACATATGGCGGGAATGTTTCTCTTCACTGTCAAGGTATCGAGGCCTGCCTCAGGCACAATGGGTTCCCAGATCTCTTCGATCTGTTTGAAGAGCACTCTGGTGATCTGGTGCAGTTCTTTGAGCCTCCGTTTCATGATTTCCACACACGTGATGGTCTTGCTGACAGCCTTGCCTGAGCCAGTGAAAAGAATCTGCCTCACCGAGTCCAGCTCCATCTTGCTGATGGCATAGCCCATCAAATTCCTGATTTTGCTCCCATCCTTCACCTTCATTTCAATAATGTCAGGGGGCAAGTTGGTGAAAGGATGAAGACAAGGTTTCTCCACAATTTTGGTCTTCTTATAGTTCTCCATTCTGCAGTGCTGAAAAGGAAAACAGACCTGTTAATACAATCTCACACTGAAAGGAACCCTCACTACAATTAGGTACAACCTCTCCTCTGAAGGGCACACCGAGCTGTCAGAGCTGGGAATCCCGAAAAAGCACATCCAAAGGATCAGCAGGAATGCCGTAATCATGCTGGGGAGCCACTTGCCTTCCTCAGCACATACCTACAGCACAAACACTGCCAGAGGGCAGCCTGGGTCCCAACAGGCAGGTGGTGATAGGAACAGGGTTGTGGGCCTAAGCTGAATGAAGTAAGAAATACAGGCTGTACCTCACAGAAAACAGAGAACAAATGGGTGAGCTGAGGTTATCAGGAACAGAAGCCAGAGGTATACTGACCACACGTGCACCCTGTGAGATGCACAAGAACATGGGCACTCTGAACTCAGGCACGGCTCACCTCCACCAGCTCACTTCTGTCTCACAAACAGGGTCCTGGGACTCTGAGCCCCGTGGCTAGCCAGCCCAGGTAAAAGGGCAGGGACTGGATACTTGATAAAGCTATGCAAGGCAGACAGGAGATGCAGGTCAGGGGTTACAGGCAGAGACACATCATCAGCAAGAAGTAAGACAAAAGAAAATCAGCTGATGAACAAAAAAATATGTTTTCTGAGGGAAAGACAGAAAGGTCCAGTGTTACAGCTCCCTTCCCTGCCACGACCAGGCTCTTCTACTGCCAAATCAACAAAGATCTACCTAATCTGAGTAGCACACTCCCCTCTCCACCACAGAAAGCCCAATGTGCCAAAGCATGCAGCACTAAGGCTTTGTTATCTGCAGGGTTGTGAGCCCTGTTTTCACCCACAACCAGCAGCCTGTACCTCATCCCCGATGGCAACAGGCCCGGCCAACGTCCCCTCTCTGTACATAGGAAGCACATACTCTCCACGAGGCCGTCACGGCAGTGGGCTGACATCGGGACTGGGGGCACCGCTGCTATGGGGATGGGGGTGCGGGCTGCCAGAGGATGCCAGGAAAGGTCGAGCTCCCTGTCGCATGGGTTAGGGAGCACAAGCCATGGCTGGGGGGAGAGCGGCTCTGGAGAACCCACCGCTATTGGGACGCGGGGGTGGGTGAAGGAAGGGGCAGGCGAGGCTGGCGCCACAATGCCCTAGGAAGGCCCAAGCTCCTGTGCAGGGCACGCACACCGGGGGAGGAAGGAGACCAGGGGGCTTCCACTGCGGCTGGAGGGGAGGCCAGGCCGCTGCTGCCGGGCATGAGGCGGGCGGGGAGGGCGGCAGGCCGCACCATGAGGGTCTGCGGGAAGCCGGGCGCCTCTGCGGGGTGCCGGTCGGAAGCCGGGCTGCACCAGAAGCGCCCATGGGGAGGCCGATCCGATCCGGTCCGGTCCGGTCCGGTCCGGTCCGGCCAGCAGCGGGGCCTCGGCCGCGGGACGGGGGCGCGGGAACGCGTCTCACCTGCGGCCGCCTCAGCCGGCCCCGCGCCTGCCCCTCGCCACAAGATGGCGGCCGACGTGCGCAGGCGCGGGGCGCGCGGAAGGAAGGAGGTGGGAAGCCGCTTCCCGCCTGTTGTTACGTCACCACGGTGGGCGGAGCTACGGGTTGGGTGTGTGCCTGCCCCCTGTCGGCCCGGAGCCGCAGTTCCCGCTCTTCCCAGGGTCCGGATGTGCGCCCGCCGGGAGCGGCGCGGGGTGAGCGCCGTTCCGGTGCTGGAGCGGCCTCCATGACAAGCTCCAGCCCGGGCCCGGGGCTAACAGCCCTTGTGAGGGTCCCGGAGGGGCCGTGGGTGCTGTGCACAGGGTCAGCCGAGCTCCTCCGTGCTGGGGTCCGGCACCGTTCCTGCTCACACGCAGGTGGTGCGCGGCTCACCGAGGAGGAGGGTTTGGGACCTTTCTCGAAGCGAGACTCGGGAAGAGCTTTGTGCCAGGAGAAGCTGCAGGTGATGGCCGGAGCAGGGCAGGCACAGCTCACAGCCCCCTCTGAAGGGGAATGAGCGCACTGTGGGCTCCAGCTTGTGCAGCTGCTGGTTGAGCAAGGCAGGGTTAAAGCAAGTGCCACTGCCTGTTCTCAGCACAGGGATGGGAGAAGTGCCCAAGGGAAGAGCCCCGTCAGGCCATATACCCCTGGGCACTGGCAGCTCTCATGAAAGGGAAGAAAGAGCCACAAGAGGTTGTGCCACAGCCTGGGGAAGGGTGCAGGGCTAGAAGGGATTTACCTGGGCCCAAGCCTAAGTGAAAGCACTGGCAATCTGCAGGCTGCCACAGGAACTCTGCAGTTCACAGCCTTGGAAATCCAGGTGGTGGGGGACCAGGGTGCCAGGACAGGTCCTTAGAATCACAGTATCAACCAGGTTGGAAACGACATCAGCTCCAACCTCTACCCCAGCACTGCAAAGTCTACCACTAACCCATGTCACTGAGGGCCTCATCTATGCTGTTTTAGAACACTTCCAGGGATGGTGACTCCACCACTGCCCCGTTCCAATGCCTGAGCACACTCTCTGGGGATGGGATTGTTCCTAATACCCAATCTAAACCTCCCCTGGTACAGCTTGAAGCTGTTACCTCTTGTCCTATCACTTGTTACTTGGGAAAAGAGAATGACCTCCATCTCTTTGCACCCACAGAGGACAAGAACCCAGTCAGTGTTTCAGTTCTTTACTACAATTCACAGTACAGCAGAAAGGGATTTTAAAGTATGTTAGAAAACAAAAGGTGTTTCAGGGAAGACTTGCGAACTGTGGTATTAGCGTGGCTTCACATTGGAGCTGACACAGCTTGGACACAGCCAGGGTGACCCTGTGCGCCTGCAGTGTCATTGGCAGCATGCTCACGCCAAGTGGGAAGATGTAGATATCTGTGGGGTGGAAGCAGTGCTGCAGCCTCTCCAGAGAAACCGAAGGCCAGCATGGTCCCCTGGGTTCTCAGTGCTCCTGGGTTGCCCATTACTCTGCCATGGGTTTGGCTTCCTTAGCAGTTTCCAGCTGAGTCAGTATTTCATTCCACTGGACAAACTGCTTGGAGAGAAGCAGGGTCTGGATGTGACTCTTAAGGAAAAAGATGTGGGAACTGGAGGGAAGAAACCAAGCTCAGAGCACCCCAACAATCCCGGTACAATCCTGATTCCTCAGGTGATGAAAAGCCCAGGGCACCAGGCTGTAAAAAGCCTGCATGGACTCAAACCATCCAGGCACTAAGCCACTGCCAGCACCAAACAACAATGGGAGCTCAGGAGGCACTTCTGACACTGCATTTTGAGGGTCTTTCTACAGAAAAGAGCACAGCCTCCCTACCCTCCATGGTTTTAGGACGTGTCTCAGAACTGGGATCCTATGCATACAAGAGCAGCCGCTGTTCAGCTCATGCAGGTTGCAGGGACCAGCAGTCATCTGGCAGAGATGCCAACACACTGTGAGCAGATCCAGCATAGGGACTCTGGCTCGCAGTGGCACCCTGCCCTTCTCTTCTCAGAGACCAGCAGTTTCGGCCCTTAGCTCTGCTCCTGAGACGGGTATGACAGGGACATGGGGTCACCAAATCAGAAAGGACACTGGCCATTGAACCCAGCGGTGTGGAACCAACAACATCTGATGGTGAGAGGCAGCCCAGGAGACAGGCTGACAGGGCAGTTCAGCTGTGCCTGGCTCAAGGCTCAAAGGATACCATCTTGTTATAGTCTTCAAGAAGCGTCTTGACACTATCAGTGAGGTGGTGACGCTGTTCCTGCAAAGAGGGGAGCAGCAGTCAGTGAACAACAAATAAACTGAAGGACGTCTGTCTTCCCAGTCCCTGACAACACCCATCCAAGGCCAGGACTGAGATTACAGCTCTGGCCCTGGCTGTGGCCACTCATTACAGCTGGAAGGATTTAAACATCCAGGAGAAGGGTTACGAACACCCATGATTACAATGCAGCAAACCCCCTGCGCTTGCACTACTGCCTGCCTCTCCTCAGCATCCATGCCTTGCTTTCCCCAGAATAGAAACATACAGCTAAATGCTAAAGGGGGCATTAGGCACCACCCAGGCTAATCACTGCCAGCTTCAGGAGTGCTCAAACGGGGAAGGAAAGGGTGAAGTGACAAGATGACAGAAGTCAACAGCCTTCCAGAACAAAGACATTGGAAGACTGCAACGTTTTACCTTAGTGTCCCAGTGAAAAGGGAAATGCCAGCTGGTTAAACCCACTGCCACTTACTGTCACTCAAACCTCTGGTTTGAGCAGTTACAGTAGGCAAACTGCTTTTCCAGCCCAGACTCAGTTGTCAGAAATTGTAAGTACTTCCCCACCAAGTGCTTAAACTTAAGACTGCAGTATGAATATCCTGGGACTGAAAAAAACCTGCTATAAATTCAAGCAATTGCACATACAGGAGTGTCAGTACAGCTACTGACAAATGGTTCCTCCTCCCTGCTAGTCAGGACTGTCGAGAATATTCATGCTACCTGCTGCTGTATGTGGATTTGAGACAGTCGCTGTAGTTTGGCTGCATGGTCAGGAACCGCTGAGAGCACAGAAGAGAAATCCATTTAGTTTGTTTCACAGCACATGGGATTGTTCTCAAAATAAAGACTATTCCTTCTCCACCACAGCATCACAGTAGAACTCTACTCACTGAATGCAAATGCCACACACCATAAACAGAAATTCTGTATGATTAAAAAGCCCCACTGGCTACCCTCTATATTAAATACCAAGTTTATCTGATAACTCTTCTGGATGGCATGAGTTTGGGGATGCTTGCAAGTGAGGGTTAATCAAGAACTACACCAGAGTAAACTACTTGGATGAATGTTATGGCAAGCAATTAAAAAGGCATCTCCATCTATGCCGGGAACAGGGATAGGTTCACAGGCAGGACTTCCCTGCTTGTCTCCATCTCTCTGCTGTGATGCTGTCTCTAACCTGCTTTCTGATCTATTCTATCACATCCCTGACCTTGCCTGGGACATCACAGCAGCATGAGAGAGGAAAAGATATCCCACTAAATTTATACCTATTCTGCTCACTCTGGATTATGTGCTTTTCTGTCTGGTAGTCTGAGGCTCATGAAAGAAAAGAAACACAACCACCAGAAAACAAAACAGGACAGGCAACAGCCTGGGGGTGGCATATGCAGCTCAAACTTGCAGAAGAATGCGCATACCTTGGATACTGGTACTGTCCAAGATGGGCTGAAGGTTCTTCACCTGCTCCAGAAGGGCTGCTCGGGAAGGAATCAGCTGCTCTTCTACATGGGGAGGGACAATAAGCAACATCAGTAAGTACAAGATGTTGCTTTGGCTTTTCACGGATACTGGTGAGGTAACTTTTCCAGGTGACCCAGCAGTACATAATGCGGGGTGGTCATGATTTTGTTTAGACTTTTGTGTTATCTCTGGATCTTGGTTCACACCAGTTTAGGGCAGGAGAATCTCTACCAAGTTTCATTCACAGATTTTTATCAAGACAAGGCTGAAGCAAATTCTTTGAGGCAAAAGAGGACAAGCCTAGGTGTTTAAAATATATCCAAAGGTCTTCCACTTTTGTTAAAGTCTACAGAGTGCTGGAAGTGAGGTGAGAAAACCTGATCTAGTTACAGTTTTTCTTTCCAACCTTTTATTAATTCACTGTTAAACTGATCAATACTAAAAAGATCCAAACTGATAAAACTGCAGCATGGGAGCACTAAGGGTGACAGACATGCTTGTACAAACCATCTCTCTAATAGCTGTAAAAAGGGTGCCTTACCAGATCTTTAAAACTAAAGAAAAGACATCTATCCCAATGCAGCTTAGGTAAAAGACAACTTTTATAGCACTAAAAAGACTCCCCTGTCTCATTTCATGCCATACCTGCCAAGATGAACTGCAACTTTATGGTGTCTGGAATAGCCATACGATCAATGTACTGAGGGTCAAGGTATTTTATTACATCTTCAACTAGAGTGAAAAATAGGTTTGGAGACAAAAAGTAGCAGAGATGTTACCACATTTACAAGCACAATTTTCCCCCATTCTATACATCAGGTTACTGTCTAAACACTGCACATTTAGGGTCAGGGGTTTTCAGATTACTTTCTATAGCACTTGAAAATAATGTGACTTTGGAATGCTGTGACCAAGAACTAACAAATCGCTCAAGTCAAGTAACTGCTTCATGATGGACACCTGCAACACTTGCTTTTTATTTGGATTACGACAAATGCCCATAAAGGCAAGTGAAATCTGCTTCTTCCTGCCCTTGAAACACAACCAGCCATTACCCCTTCACCCTGGTCCTCAAAATCATCTACACATACACAGGTTATATTTCTATACTGAATGTCCACCACAGCCTTGGACCACAATTGATCCTCTCTAAGCAGCATGTTCCTGCTGCAACACCACGCTGCAAAGCTTGGCCAAGAGACAGATTTCTGGGTCAAAGCACCACTCTGGTGTCTGCTCTTGATATCCCTCAGTTTGAAGGCGGCTCCCAATATCCATCCACCAGAGGCTGTGTATGATCCTTATTGCTCCCACCACACACAGAAGAGAAAGTGTGCCCAGGAAGTCGAGAGCATGCAAGAAGTCGTTTCAGGAACTCATGCTCCAACAACCCTCAAAGGCTGCACTTCAGGTGGTGCACATCACTGCGCTGATACAGGCGGATATCACGCAAATAACAGGTTGTGGAGCCTACAAGGATGCTGGAGAGGAACTCTTCATCAGGGACTATAGTGATAGGACAAGGGGGAGTGAGTTTAAACTGAAAGAGGAGAAGTTCAGGCTGGATATAATGAAGAAGTTCTTTACTGTGAGGCTGGTGAAGCACTTGACAGGCTGCCCAAAGAAGTGACAAATGCCCCATCCCTGGCAGTGTTCAAGGCAAGGCCGGACGATATCGTCTAGTGTGAGGTGTCCCTGCTCATGGCAGGGGGGTTGGAACTGAATGATCTTAAGGTCCTTTCCAAACCCATGATTCTATGACTTCCCACACACAACAGCTAAGCTGGACAATCACAAGCAGAAAGACCCTTATTTCTTCACCAAATATACAAAACAAGAGCCCCGAATCAAAGGCGCTCACACGGGAAGCCATTTTTGTTTAGAGGCGCAAAACGCCACACAGGGGTTTCGAGCTCCTCCGCCCCTCTCCGACTGCTCCCGATACCCCCGTGAACTCCACTCACTTTTCTTAAACAGGATTTTGATCCTCTCCCTCTTGCTGGCGATATTGTTCAGCGCCACCTGCACCTTCACCAGCTCGTCCGCCACCTACAGAGGCACGGCAAGGGGACGGGCCTGTCACACCCCGACGGGACCAGGCCTCGACATGGCCCCGGCGGGTGGCCAGGCCGGCCCCCAGGGCACACAGAGCCATCCCCTGACCAACGGAGACCACCCCCTGGCACCTTGCGCGTCCCGGAAGCCCCATCGCCGACACCGATGCGCTGCTCCACCTCCTCCAAGCGCCATTGCAGCCGCCGCAACTCCACCGCCCCTACCGCCATCTTGCCGTCGGCCGGAAGCACTCGCGCGCCGCTTCCGCTTCGCCCTATTGACGCGGCGCGCGTTGCTAGGGCCGCCGTTGCCATGGAGACGGGAAGGGGAGGGAAGGGAAGGGAAGGGACGGGAAGGGAAGGGAAGGGAAGGGAAGGGAAGGG
>WYDI02006224.1:0-111461 GCA_009867235.2 Psittacus erithacus | reverse complement strand
GGTGGTAGCAGCAGTGGTTTGTGTTATACCTTAGTTACTGGACTGTTCTTATCTCAACCCGTGGGAGTTACATTTTTGATTCTCTTCCCCATCCCTTTGGGAGCTGGGGGAGGAAGAAGGTGGGGGGATTGTGCGAGCAGCTGCGTGGTTCTGAGCTACCTGCTGGGCTTCAACCATGACAACAACTAAATTGCTACAATTTAATCAAGACCTTCCATGACAGAAAACAAGGTCTGAATTACATCAATCTCTTTAAGACAGAAAAGTGGAACAAAATCTTTCATAAGGCAAATTGAATGAGGAATCTCACCAAACCAGTGATACATGTGGAACAATGTGAAAATGGCTCCTGCTGTACTATAGGTAGAAAATGAATCAGCTACTTTACAATTAAATGACATCATTTCAATGGGCTATTAAGTTTCTAATCACATTTACCCTTAACATGCTGATTTCCTAACTGTATGTTAAAGGAGAATCTTAACTTGTAAATGATGGATTTCTTTACCTGTGCAACATGCCATGAGATGCACATGTTACTGTGTGTCTCAAAAAGATAATAGGTTTGTTTACCTGAAGATATTTTTGTAAAACTTAGTATCTTAGGATACTTATATAAGTATCTTAAGATACATACTATAAGAACTTTATGGTAGAACTAGTTTTGCTGTTTGCCAATACTTGTTAGGTAAAACACTGGTTGGATTTTCTTTACAGAAGAGTGCATTTTTGGTGTGGAAAAATAAGTAATATATATGAATGTAAAGAATAAATCAAATACAGCAACTAAAAAATTAATAGAACAGCATATGCTTCTAAGATTTTTAATTGTGTTTCTGCATAAACATTGTTGTTAATATTGTTATAGCCCTATAAGTAAATTGGGTGCTCAGTTTTTATTATGCTTCACAGAAACTTAGGCTGCTTTAAAAACCTCTGTCTATATTTGCAGAAAAAGTACATGTCCTAATTATACCGAGTTTCATATACTGAGAGAAATTTCTCAGCTGTTTCATGCATTTGTTGCTGGGCTTGGTTTGGGGGCTTTTCGTGTAGAAGCTGATAGCATTTCTGAGCTCAAACCTTGTCACAAAGGGATGTCTATTTATTTGAAATGATATGAGTACAGGATTTCATTCTTCTGACAACCTCTGTTCTGCTTTTGTAAGTGGCAAATTCCAGCCCAAGGAGATGTCAAATCACAATGAAGAGAGGCTTGCTTAGAAAAAATAATGATAATGCATGTTTTACAGTAACTCAAATTCAAACCCACCAGCATGTGCACATCGAAGCAGAACATCTTTAGATGTATACAAATTAAAGCTGCCTTGGCCTCAATTTTCTGTTAGAAAAGCAAAGTTGAGAAATAAGTACATTTGACACTTTGCTATGTTCTGCAGTATTTTAAGGAAAAGGACTTATTTTCTACCTATAAATGTTCTTTTTGTTTTAACCAAACTGCATAATCACTTTCTTTTGAACTTTTTTTTCTTCAACTAAAGTACTACCTGTTCATATAACTTCACAAACAAATGTGTAATACTTTTTTCATCTCTCTCTTGTTATTTTTAGTACTACAGGCCTTGAGAAGCTATGTGTCCCCAGTGTGTCCTGGAAGGTAAATACACAAATTAGATATGGTGCCTGATTGACAAATACATGGGATAATCACCTATCATGAATGCAGCATCGCTAACACAAGTATTCTGGACCCTTCCACAAGTGAAGTTAACGTAGACTGGTAATGAAGTGTGGAAGTTATGTTGGCGTGAGCAAAACCTAGAGTAAATCTGCATCGTGAACTATATATCATCACCCTAAATTCCAGAGAATAGTAGGATACTGACCTATGTACTGGAAAAAAGTTCATTTTTACTTAAACTGCTAAATACACAGGACAGAATAGGCTCTGTTTCTATTAATCTGAATGCATTCCCATGCCTCTACCATAGGAGGTAGTACTTGAAACCCCCATGTACTCATTCCCTTCACACAGTAGACAACTTCACTGTGCCGCTGTTAGACCAGGGGCACTTGTTCACTCAGATGGGGAACCTGCTGCTGCCAGTGCCCTGGGGCTCCTTGCTTGCCCTGGAGAGAAGACTTCCCTCATAGGGGACAGCCATGGCTTGAGGTGTGGTGCAGGGGAGATGGAGAAGAACATCTGTGCAGCTGAGGAACCTGGGTGCTGGCCAGGGCTAGCTTCAGAGCAGAGGGTCTGGCTCACACAGGGGGCCCAGATTGTGAGAGGGCCACCAACACCAGGTTTGTCCTTGGGACACCACAGGTTTCTGTGAGGAGGTAAACTGTCCTACCTTGCTCCTTTTGACTCTTAAGATGGAAACTTTGTCTGTACACTGGCCTCAGAGTCCAATATTTAAGATTAGATTTCATATTAAGAGAAGCAAGAGTCCCTGCAGTTAGGCAGTAGGCAGGGGAAGGGCGCTGAAGAGCAGCTCCCCTTTCCCACACCTCCCTCGCAGGCATGTTCCTCTTTAGCTGCCCAACGGGACTTGCAGGCACTGAAACGATCGCTCTCAGCCCTCCCCGGCAGGCCTCAAGGGAAGGCCCCTCTCCCCGAAGGTGACGGCAGCACAGGTCGGCCGGGTCTCTGCCCCCTCGACGGGCCCGTCTTCGCGGTCACCCTCCACAGGGCTCCCTGCTGCGGGGGTCCCTGCGCCCGCTCCCCAAAGCTCCTCACCAGGGCCGTTCCTGCCGCGTAGGTGAGGGGACCAGGGCGGGACCAGGTGAGCGGCGCCGGCACTGCCGGCGCTACCCGCGCCTGGCCGACAGGTGGCGCTGGCCGCTCGGCCCGGCCCGGCCCCGCCCCCTTGGCGCGGTGGGGAGCAGAGTGGTCGGCCGCCCGTCGTGGCTGTCAGCGCTATAGAGCCGCAGGTCTGGCGGACCACAGAGCCCCCAGCGCCATGGAGCCGCAGGCACAGGGTGAGTCTCGGCGGGACTGAGCCCTCCGTGGCTGCCGCTCCCTGACCTCGGGAAAGGCTGAGCCCGCGCGGCTGGGAGAGCTTGAGGGCGAGTCGAGACCCGGGTATCGCCCGCCTTTCTGGCCAGGGCGTCGGAGAGAGAAGCCCAGTCTGAGGTACCCGTGAGGGCTCTCCGGTGACCCGCTGGCGGCCGGCACCCCGGGCTCGTCGTGCGCCCTGCCCTCCATCCCGCCCCGGGCTCTCTTTGGCTTTCTTTATTACTCTACATGGTTGGGGTGGCGGTGTCCTCTTCTGCTGCTGCTTTAAGCGTGTGACGGTCGAGTAGCTGGGATTCAACTTCGCGTTAAGTTAACCTCGGCGGGAGTGGGGTGTGCAGTTGGTCAGAAATAGCGCCGTGTCCGGCGGGGGCCTGCCGGACCGCGTTGGGATGGTTCGGGCGGACCCCCCGCGCTGGCTCTTGTTGGGGCGGCGCAGGATCGGCCGCACCGCAGCCCTAGCCTTGGGAGGAGGCTGAGCCTGGCCACTGGCGCCTCCAACAGCGCGGCTACGGCCGCGCTCCCGCAGAGCCCTCCTCCGGGGTCAGCCGAAAGCAGGATCTGCTAGAGCGTGTCTGCAGTTCTGCCGAACACTGCTGTCGTTAAAGTGAACTTTTTCTTTTGCAACGATTATGATTACGTTAGTTATTCACCTCTCCCTCTGGGTAAAGTTAATTGGCCTTCAAAGAACAGAAGGAACCTTTCACGGAAGGTTTAGATGATGTTTGGGTCAACCTAAGGTATTTAACATACAGAGATCTTGCTCACCTTTAAGGTCTTGCTTCTGTTTTGGAATCATAGAATGGTTTGGATTGGAAGGTAACCCAAACATCATCCAGTTCCACCACTCCTGCCGTGAGCAGGGACACTTTCCACTAGACCAGGTTGCTCCGAGCTCCATCCAACCTGGCCTTGAACGCTGCCAGGGATGGTGCAGCTTTTCTGGGCAAGCTGTGTCAGTGCCTTACCACCCTTACAGTGAAGAATTTCATCCCAATATTTAATCTAAATCTACCCTTTTTCAGTTTAAAGCTATTCCCCTTTGTCCTATCCCTACATGCCCTTTTCTGAAGAACCTTGTAACTCGGCCACACGTGTCGTAAATCAACAGTATAAAATAGGTAGTACAAGTATTTCTGAGAAAGCAGGATGTTTAGAAACCATTTTATGTCATCTTTAAAATAGGGAGATGAAGTTAAGGGGAAGGCATATGCTTATTGAAACTAACTGACAAAATAGCTTTCCAGAATAGTTTAAAACTGCCTTAAACAAATACACATAAAAGAGGCAAATATTGATTGCAAATATAGTTGTACATAAAGGAATATGGTGGGAAATTTGAGTTCATGATGCTTGTGAAAGAGAAAGCCTTTCCTGTGCTATCCTAATGGATACATAGCAGAAGCTGATTGGCAAAATAAATAGGTCTTTGGCTCAGTTCTCAGGGTTTTTAAAAGTCAGTTTTAAGATTATAGCGTAAGACTTATTTAATTTTCCAATGGGAGATACTGTTCTATATACAAGAACTTCATATGTGAAGGATTTGATAACTTGTTTTTTTGTAGAACTGATGGGAAGCAGTATCTGATTTTCATTAGCCAGATAGTGGTATATGTGCATGGGTACTTTCTACCTTCCCTGACTGGTAAGATGAGTAAATATATTCTTAGTAGGTGTTAAAAATTCAAAACAATAAATGTGTTTTGCTAATATACATTTTGATCAGCAACTCTGTTAGTACCACAGGTCTTTATTAATTTCTTCTTCTGGATGAATATGTACTGGCTAGTGAGAGACTATAAAAGCATTTTGTATTGCTTAATGTTATCTAATTAGGCATTCTTAGCCCTTCATTTTTCTGCATGCAATGAAGGAGCTCAGGAGCATTTTTTGTTTGTTTTGGTTTTGTAATCTTGAACTTAGCTGACAGAAAGACAGATGTAGGACTTTTCAAGGCTATACTCAGCTGAGTCACTTTTTTTTTTTCTGTTTCTCACCTGTGTGTTTTATTTCTACAGTTTTTCAGAACAGTCTCCCATTACACCTAAACCAGTCTTTCTTTGATACACTAACAATACAAGCTAAGATTTTTGTGGTTGGTATTTGCATGCCAGCAAACTTTTGTACCAAAAGGTCCCTCTTTCCTTCTAGATTTAATTCAGTGCATGCTACTGCAGTTATGGAGCCTTGCTGGCAAAAAGCATTTAACCTGTATGTGTCTAATACAGTTGAATTAACAATTAAGTACCTGGCCTGAAATCTGAATTCTTCAACCCCATTATGTAATTTGCAGAGCATAGTTATAGCAGGTTACTAAAAGAACAGTAACAATTTGCTTGGGTTAAAAAAAAGCCCAGAACACTTCTAAGTATCTGCTTAAGCAGCAGGATAAATATGTATGCATTTTAATAAGTTTATGAATTGCTTCTAAGGACCCTTTAGATGCCCACAGAGAAATGAATTCTGAATGGTTTGTTCCAGCGTGCTCTGCTGGGGGATTTCATTTGAATTGAAAAGGCAAAGTAAAAGCTATAAATTCTAAAGCTGTATTGAATTTTTCATATTTAACACATTAAAGATTTTTGTCAAAAGGGCTTTTCTACATAATTGTGTTGTTTGTGCCATTTTATTTTGTCCTGAAGGGAGGCTATGCCTGAGTGGATCAGTTTCATGTATAAGAAATACATGCATGCAAATACAAAATGTAGATTTCTTCAGAGCAGGAAAATAATTGTCAGCATTTTTACGTAGCAGCATGAATCAACCTTATAAATCTTAACTTAATTCTGTGGACATCAAGAAGTGTTACTGAGTGTAACTGTATCAAGGTAGAGGTCGCAGCTAACATTGAGAGTTTCTGTGTCGTTCAAGGCACAACATAGCATCTGGGCATCTGTCTGTATTCGAAAGACTGTGGAAGTTAGATTCTCTGGCTTTTATCTTAAAGCAGTAGAGACAGTTCGTAGGCTGAAATGGTATTACTGTTACACTGGAGTATATTGAATATGTCTTGCAGCATTCACACTAACTAGATGAGATAGTCTACCAGACAGAGAGTAATGGTAATTAATGTTAAAATTGTTTTCTAAAGAAACAACCATATGTTCCATGTTTTAAAAAAAAAAAAAAAAAAAAAAGTAATAAAAATCATAAGTTGTGCTTTACATAAATTGTATGTTCAAGCCTCTGGGTGCTTTTTTCTTTGCTTGCTTTTTCCTCTTAATGGTACTAGAGTTAGCTGCTATCTTTCCAGGGTCTGCTATACTTATGCTGAGTGCTAAAAATTCCATAAAAGTGTATTTGTTTTCCTTCCTGTGGCTGTCAGGCATTTTTGAAGTGAAGAGTTTGGAAGTCTGAAGAGCAGTGTTTCTCTCTGAAATACAGGAAGACCAGAACTGTGTATTTTCCTCTCATCACACTCATTCTACTTCAGGTCTAGATTAACCGACTATGCTGTGTAGTCCTGCTTTCTGGTTTAAAGCTGTGAATGTCTCTAATAATGACAGTGCTGTGGATATCTTCATCTGAAAATCAATGTGACTTTTAGCGCTGAAGCTTTGCTTTTAATGCATCTCTCTCCTTTTGCAATAATTCTCCTTTTTTTTTTCTTTTTTTTTTTTTTCTTTTTGTATGCAGTTATAATTGTACCTTCTCCTTTCTCTGTTGTGCCCTCTTGTGATTCTTACCCTGGTAAAGCTTTGGTGTGCAATGTTCTGCTCTTTGCACTTTCACCTGCCCAGGTAGCTCAACCAGCTTCTTGCACTTCTACTGTCTGAATGAGATTTTGAGGCATCTCCCTGTCCTAGCAATTCTTCTTACAGCTGCTCCTGACATCTCTTCTGCATCTTCTGTTAATGGTGCATTGTAGCTGTAATAGCTTGCTGTGGCTATGCATGTAACTGTAAGGTATTGTGGTGAGAGGTGTAGTTAGTTCAGATGTTAGATGATGGCAGCTCCTCAAGGCCTGTGTCTTATAGCACTGCATTGCTTTCCTCTGCTGCGTGCAGCTGACATGTGCCATCTGTCATCCTCAAGCCAGTTCCGTCTGGCATGCTAGGTTGTGGAGCAGAGAGGCAGTGACTAGGCACATGCCATTTGGCTGGAGCTTATGATCAGAAGAAAAGTGTTACAAGTCACACCGTTAGACCAGTGGCACCCCTCATCTCACAGTCATACCATCTGGGGTCTCCCCTGATGGGAGGCAGTAGTGAGGAGGTCTTGCGTTCCTGTGATGTACAAGAGTCACCAAAACAGGGCATTGACAGCTTGGTCAGCATTCTCTATCCCTCTTTCTCATCACTAGCTATTCACTTGGTTACTAATATGGATATATATCTGGATAGGGAGTCTGTTTCATAGTGGGAAGTTGGGAATATGGAACACACAGAACTGTTAACTTCATTGCAGCAGCCATGTGTTTTGGCATCACGCCAAAGTATAGTCTTGCTGGCAAGCGTCTTCTCTGGACTCATGTTTGAGGTTGGTGGCTTTAGCAAGGAACACTAACTGTTTTGTTCTGTGTTCACCTTTCCCCTAAGGGCATAATAAAACTAGTAGCTTGAGGCTGATTTAGTGTAATTGTTCTGTGAGAAGAAAATCCCTCTCTCGTTGGGTAAGTCCATTAGTGCACAGGTTGGTCAGTGTTGATACATGTGAGAAAACAGGAAGGATGGGGCAAAGATAACCTTAGTTTTTTTGCCCAGCAGCAGCTGCTAGTTCCTTCCATTGTGAGTAGTCTCATTTATATTCTCCAGCTATCTTTGCAAGGAGAGTGCCTGGCCATACATGCTTCTGAGGCTTTAGGTTTCACTCTAGTTAACAGGGGATTATGCTGTCTCCTTACTGTGCTCACCACTGCTATGCTATGGAAAGCAGAAGAGAGGACTTCACAAAGAGTCAGGATGATATTGAGGTATTTGAACCACCCAGCGATAACCTGCATATTTGACTGCATGGTGGAAGTCTCAGCTGCTCTGTTAATAAGATCGCATGAAGATGAGGTCAAGTGAAAATGGTAGGGCTGTAATTTATAATAGGATTCTTTAATATTTAACAGGAGTGCGTAGTACTCAAGATAATTGCTCTTTCGTGCTTTTTATACTAAAATGAGGGAAAATATATGCATGGAATGTGTTGCTGGGTATATCAGATTTTAAGCAAATAAATGTCTGAAATCACATGCGGTGCTTCTGTTTTACCCTTTTGAACTTATACTGCTTTCAGCTTTATGACACTTGTGACAGGATGAAATTCAGTTTGCTGAGACTGAGAAAATTTTACTGATTTCATGCTACACATGAGAACTGAGAACAGAAGATGGTGGGATTTGGAAGAGCTATAAAAGAGAGACCTCCTCTAGAATCTAAGGCCAGTCTTGTAACTTTGCCAGTTTTACAAACATGAAGATCTAAAATACAGAACATGCAAAAACAAATGCATCAAACCCTAAACCAAGTTTTTTAATTCTTGCTCTATGTTTACTCCTGTATCTTCTTATTTTCACAGGACTGCTGGTCTGAGTCCTGCTGTGAGGCAACACAAGTACAGTCTGAGCCTGCTTTCTGTCAGTGTTCTTAAGTGCATTAATGGAAAGATGAGTCTGATGGTGTTCTGCTTCCTAAATTGTGTAGTACAGTACAGAGATGCATGGAACTTTTGAGGTGCTTTGCTTAGGCTATGTGCTGCTTGAAGGTCAAGGATTGATGGCAAAAGACTGCAGAGGTGTTGAAGTATGTTCTATGTGGCCATATTTAGAAATTTAGATATTGTTTTGTAGCTTGTTTTAGCATAGTCCTGTAATTTGGGTTTAGAAAGACTATAGTTAACACTTTGTTTCAGAAAGTGTTTCAAGGGTAAAATTAGACCTTTCTTACTAATCAGAAAATACCTCTTGGGGTACTATATAAATATGACATCTGGTCATGCTAGTTTTATGTGGTTTTACTTTATCTCGTAGAAATGCACAGTTGCAATACCAAATTTTAGAAATGTCTGCTGTAGTCATATCGCTGCTCTCTAAGCTGAGCATTTTGGTGTTCTCTAAACACTGAATATGAGAAATGATGAGAAGAGACTAATAAATGTGGATTCTAATACCAGATATCACACTTCTCCAAAACTTTGGCCATATTAGTTGATTTATTTGATTCTGTAGGACAGAGGCAATACTGCTTAGCCACCTTTGAGATTCATGGATCAAAATCATAACAGCAAACTGTTAGGCTGTCATCATACTTTTGCATCTGTGGCCTGGTTAAGTGTCACAGGCAGGTAACTGCAAAAAGAGCAGTCATTTAGCAAGTGCTTATACCACACTTCAGCACTAAATTTCCTTTTCTTTCTCTTGTGGTGTCTCTCATTCCCTCTCTCTTGCACTTTGCTAAAACAACTAGAAATTCAACAGTGAGAATCTTTCTGCAAATGTTCTTCTCTGAAAGTGTAAAACAAAGGCAAGAGCGTGACATATGTAAAATGATACTGCCTCAAGTACCATCTTACCATGATGATAAAGGTCTTAGTCTGAGTCTTCCATTTTCACTTTTCCTTTTGAAGCAAGGAGGGCTGTTGGGAAAAATGTTTGTTTCTGGGTTTTTTTTGTGAGTTTGCTGGGATTTGGTTTTCATTAAGTTGTCCTGCTATCACCACTAATTTGCCTTAGCAAGCAGTTATCCTTGCAGTCCACCAAGAACCTAGTCAGTAAAGTGTTTTAAAGTAGTGCAAGTACTTAAAATGCATAAAGGAAAGCAGTCACTTTTAAGCTTTGCTGTTCTAAAGGCAAATTAGAATTTTGATGTTTTTCTAAGATAATAGAATTTAAAGTACTTGTAAGAGCAATAGATTCCTCAAAATGCAAACTCAAGAGTAACGTTTAGTGTATCACAAGAACAAAGGTTCTAGTGGTGCTTTTGGCAGAGAGAGATACAAAATTATGCTCTGAAAACATTTTTTATATTCATGCAAGAATAAAGTGCCCATAGATATGGTGTTGATTTTCCCAGTAAAAAGTGTACAAAGTGTTTTTGTAGGAGGCAGTGCAGTTTATTTTCGTGCACTTTCTAGCTGAAAGGGCTACTTTTGTTTGCTGGTTAATGAAGTTGTTAGGACCTGATCCTAACCAGATCCTGCTCAGACTCTTCTGCAAACCATTCTTTCTGTTTTTTTAATTTCCCTTTTTGCAGCCTGATTTCTGACTGGATTTTGCTCTAACGTGTGAAAACCCCTTCCTCTTCATCCATCCAAATACAAACTGTCTCTGTTTAGTATTTGTGCCACACTTCAAAATTGTATTTAATAATTGCCTAATAATTAAAATTACTAATTTAGAAATAGTAAGAAAGTATACAAAACATGATTGAAAACTATGTATGGTGCGGATTTAAAAGGCTGGTATGATTTATGTTCTATAAATATTTATAAATTGTGACTGAAGGGAGCTGATGCTCTCCATGTTTGCTTCTTCAGTAATGGATTAGTTTTTTCTGTGTTCACCTGTTTGTTCAAGTGTTCTTTTTTCACCAGTTTCCTCAGCAGGAAATTGCCTTGCCACCTGGGTGGAACTAAGGTGGTGCAGGTTTGTGGCTATGAAAGGTTGCTCATAACCACCTTAAAGTTTTAAAATACCTTTGCACAGTTTCCTTGGAATAATTGTATTCTTTGTGCTTTAGGTGGATTTAGTAATAACTTGTCCTGCTGATGTTGGCTCGGGCATTTTAGGTGCTTATATAATTCCTCTTTCTATGTTTCACACTGTAATTAAAATGTTCTTAACTCCGCTGAGTAGACCACAGGTCACTCTGGAAAATCCCAACATATTTTCAGAGAATGATGTGGAGCAAATGTGTTTAGTTAGAATACTTTCTGAGGACCTTAAATGCATTCTGTTCTTTCTCTGCTGGATTGATGCATGCTAAATTTTCATCAAAAAGTGATCAGAGATTGTTGTATTTAAACACAACCAGATTTTCCTTATAGACAAGTAAAATGTATGTACATTACAGAGTTAGAGGGCAATTATGCCAGGAACAGAAGATTATCTTCTGCTCAAAGTATTTTAATAGGCAGATGGCAGCTATTAACTTATTACTGTGGGAGGAAGGAATCAAAGTCATAATCGGGGAGAATGATGTTTGTCATGTAATTAAGCTATCCAACTGCTGCTGTACACTGCAGAACCAAGAAAGCCATGTGGTCTTGCAAGAGTAAATCCTTCAGTTGTGTTGTGGGTCAGGTGGTGCAGAAGCTTTGATATCTAAGAAAAGATAATGGGAAAGAAGGAACAATTACTTGAATAGCCTGATTAAAAAAGAAAAAAAGGCTGCTGAATAATGTCATTCAAATAAACTGAATCACAATGTGGTTTTGGTTTTGAAGATTTAAATAAGGTCTTTGTAGAATTAAATAACAGACACTGTCAGGAAACTGGAGGTCAAATCCTACAGGTAGACGGAAAAATATATGTCTCCCCTTGTGGTTTTAAATTGCTTCAAAAATAGAAAAGCATAGATAATGAACAGTATAGATGTAGTCTGAACTAAGCACAGGGAATAAAGAAGGATATGTAACGATAATAGTTTATACCCATTCAAGAGAGAGTCAAAGATGGGAACTAGATTTAGACCTTGATCCAGAATTAGAGGCTGCTCACTTGTGTCCAAATGTGCCCAGAAATCTGGAGCATGAACACATCCTGAAAGGGGAGCAGCGGTAGTCTGGTCATAGTTATGTGCTACACATGGGAATCAAGGGTGGGGAAAGGGTAAGAGAAAATAAAATTTTTTAACAATTAAGTTGAATAGTGATGAAGATGTGAATGGAAGTTATTAGCAGAGATGCAGTTTTATTTTAGGAAAGTTCATTGTCATCCTTATTAAAATCTTGATATGTAAAGTCATAGAAGAGCAAAGAAAAGACAAGAACTGTCTTGTGCTGTCTTTCTAGACCTTCTTAAGGTACAGGGGTTACAATAGGTATGGTGATCTGTATGGATTAGAGGGTTAAGTGGTGTTCTTGCCATTGCATGTGATCTAATGAAACCTTAAGGGTGTAGGACCTCATGCCATGTGCTTAGCTAAACCCCTTCCTTCGCTTACCACTTGGCCTGCCATCAGTGTGTCCAAAGCAGCTGTCAGAGATGCTGACCCTCTTTGGTTCAGGGCTTATCTTCCCTACTGATTTTCAAGCAGCCAAAGCCCACTCTGTCTCTGTGTCAGCTGCAATTCTGGCTGGTATTTGAAGGTAAACCAGGAATCTCAAGGACTGAGAGCGTACAGTGTGGCTGGAAGCGCCAGTGTCTGTCTCCTATTCTGCTAAGCAGCCTCCACTCCTTCAGCATGGCCATTTGTGTAACTTAGGCCAACTGCAGAGGCATGCTTCCTGTCTTCAAACCCTAACAGAAGGAAAGGCCAAGAAACCTGTTTCTATGGGAACAGATATCCAGGGCCCTAAACCCCAGGTGTCTCCACCCACAGCCTCACCAAACGGACACAGTTCTTGGTAATGGCGTGCTACAAAACACTGAGTGGGCAAAGCTACGAAATTAATGATACCAAAAACTCTGAAGGCCTTAACATGGAGCGTAACGTTAAGAGCAGAATAATAAATACCTCATTTCACAGTTCAGAGTGCAGGCAAAAAAAAAAAAACAAAACAGGGAAAAACAAATGAAACTTTGAGCTGAACACACCTGGTTAGGTGGTGGTGTTCTGATTGAGAAGTATTTTGTGTGGCCGGGATCCAGGGAGTTTGTTATGCTAATTCCGTATTCCAGGTTTATCAGAACAACCCACCGCTGCAGTGAATACCTACCTGTAAGGCAGTGTCCTTGCAAGAAGTGAGGTGGCACAAATTAGAGCTGCTTTTCAATAGATTTGGAGTATTTGTTTTAACACCTAAAATTGTATTACTTTTCAAACAAAAGGCCTGTGTAAGGGAGCACATAGCCTTTCTCTCTGGTAAAATTGATTGTTTTCAAGTAACAGTAACATAAATGAGCTTTATTTTCATTGGTTTTAAGTGTGTGTGCAATTGTGTTACAGGTAGATGCATCCAAGAGTAGGTCAAGTTTGTTTAGAGAAACCTGGAGGAAGTCTGTACTGTCAAATGACATCCCCCTGAGAAGGCAACAGTGCAGGGATACAAAGTAGGTAGAAAAAAGAATTTGTCATGTACCCAGTTATAATTGTTTCCTGTGTATTTTCCCCAGTAAGTTTACAGGATCCAAAATGACACATCTGCCTTACACATTAAGATGGCTGGATAAAGATGTGGGAAAGAAAGCAACCTGCTGGCTGCAGCGATTTTGCTCATTTTTTAAATTAGACTTACAAAGATCTTGTTAGTTATGTTCCTTATTATCTAAAGAATACAAATTATAGCTACTTGAAGAATTTTTTTTTTAATTAAAAATATAATTTTATCACTTCTTGCAGCACAGATACTTTGTTGGAAGTTAATTGCGGAGGCTTGTCAGTTTAATTATACTGCTGTTAGATTGCTATCTAGTGATATACTTTTGCACCTGGCTTTAGAAAAGTACAATAAACTGATCCTTTCTTAGGAAAGAAAGGTTATTAAATCCTGCCATTAAATTTCTGTGATTTTGATTGTGAAGCAGATGTGTGAACTTAATTACAGAATTGGTGGGATCTCAGTCACTTCTACCAGCTGAGAATGGGACCCAAGGTGCCTGTCTATTCTGAGATCAGAAAAACGTACCTTTTTGTATTTTTAGTATGAAAGGGTGGATTTAAGAAATGTGACTGACAACTTCCACCTCTGACTGCCAGTATTTCCATGTCATACCTCTTATCTTCCCCTACACTGCTTTTTCTCTGGCCTGATTATAAATGATTTATTCCTTCATTTGTTTTATGCAGTCTGTTGCAGTTTCTAGAGTACCTTATTTGTAGAGAACAAGTCTCTTTTGTGACTCAGTGTCATCCACTTTCTCATTGCCTATTATTCTATCATGACTTCATCTTTTTACTCTTTCTGTTCTGCCTAAAAAAGAAAAAGAGATGATAGCCCTTCCACTTGTGACATCTTTTTCTTACCCTTGACCTCATGGAAAGTTGTACATAATGATCACTAGAAAGCACAGTAAGTGGTACAATGCTGTCATTACTTTCAGTATTGACATGATAGAAAGAAGCAGCTGCTGTCTTTAAACTGTTACATTTCGCAACAATTGCTTTGAATTTCCATAGCTACAGCTTAGAAAGCAATGTCGCCCTTGTCTTCCCCAGGCAGGCAGCATCATTATTTTATAAAAAGAGAGCTAGCTATTGGATAAAATGCATAAGATTGTCTTGCATTTCTGGACATTTGAGGTAATTATTTTATTTGGAAGATCAGTTCTTGAATTGAATCTTGGTATCTACTCTTAGTAAATTATATATTTTATTTATATATTTGTTTACCATGACTGCTATTCTCACTTTCATCCACTGCACTTCTGCTTTTAGAATGATTATCAAGTTCGTTACCAATGTGTATGGCTTCCTGGCACAGTGGTCAAGCTGTGGAGTCTGTTTTCTGCCAGTTATTTGTATGCAGATTGTTTCTCTTCACAGACATAGATTAGCATCTGTGTCAATGACTTCTGGGGGAAAAATAACATATAGAGATCCTCAATGTGTGATTAATTTCTTTTGATTTTACTAAAACAGATTAAATAATTAGCACATTATATCTGAATATTTATCCAGGAGCTTCAAATAAGTGTTCCTTTGTTTGGAAACGTGCCAGTCTATCTTATAGCTGTGGATAGATTTATTAATGCGTGTGTTTTTCAGGGGTTAAGAGTTGGAATGGGAAGGCTTAGAAAAGTCCGTAATGAGCTACTCCAGGACAACTGGGACCACTTATTCTGAGATGGTAAACTATGTCTCAGAGCTCTTGAACATCCAAAAACTGTTCTCCCTCCCTCTCCTTGACGCTGCACCTGACCCAAACTTTACTTTTATGAGCATGCAGGTTGAACAGTTTTAGTTCTCTGCACATAAAACCGTTGGTAATTTGACAGTAATGATTCTGACCAGGCATATACTTGTGGCTTCATATGGAAAACTAATTTAGCTATTGGGAAATGTTTCACTTTGAAATTTTATGCTCCTGTATTTTATCAGAAGGAGCCTTAACTGAGAGTTAGGAAGTAATAAATATCTTCTCTAATCCTGTAATTTAGGAGAAAAAAATTATTTAAATTAATTTTACAGCTTCCCCAGACTTTCAGTAAGCTATTGGGAAAACAGAACCTGAAATGTTACCTAGCCTGATTTGCAGCTTCCCAACAAGCCTATTTTAATAAGCAGCTAATGATCATTTGAATACTGTTATTTTAGAGAGTGCACATTTAAAGAAAAAGATGGGTATTGCCTGGAGATAAATTAAGATTCACTGTAGAAGCTATCATATTCTAGTGCTGCAGGAAAGATTTGCCTTGGTCATCTGATCAAAATGCTGTTCTGTATTTTAATTCCTGTGAGAAGTTACAGATTATTTATATAACTGTAGATATATTATGACTATGTGTAGATGTCTATTGTAGTAGTTATCTCCATAGATATATACTATGTAGATAGATTTAATTCCAGGTGAATTGAAAACTAGTTAAGTTCCTTCTGTCCCCAAAGGAAAAAGTGAGAAGCTAATGATAAGAGCTATGTTGCGTGTTGAGCTGGAGGAACTGTATGTGTAAATTGAA
Source organism: Psittacus erithacus (assembly GCA_009867235.2). NCBI lineage: Eukaryota > Metazoa > Chordata > Aves > Psittaciformes > Psittacidae > Psittacus > Psittacus erithacus. Next base: position 95,781 of record WYDI02006224.1, on the reverse strand, counting down.
TGTCTGCATATGTGCACAGGCGAATGCCTGCATTGCTAAAGTGCAGATTTTTTTTTTTTTTCTGAGTGAAGTACATAACTTTTGGAATTGAACGTACATGGTGAAGTATAAAAATGCAGTGTTATTTTAAAATTATTAGATGCCTAAAATTTTTAGATGCCTAAAATTTTTAGATGCCTAAAAATGGCACTCTCTATAGTGAAGAAAAATATTTAGATTCTAGGATTCAGCTCTAACCATTTGGCTGAATCAACTCCTCCGTGTGTGCATTTTCATGAATTGTTAGATTAACAGAATGTGTAGCTAGGTTAAACACACTAAATAGGATCCTACCTTGTTCCTTGATTCTTAGAGTTACTTGTGGTTAATTCAAGACATATCACCAATCCCACTGAGCTTTTGTATTCTATTATGCTTCATACATGGTACATCTGTAACCAGTGTCTGAAAGATCTGTTTTCTGGGCTGCCTAGTTGATAAGACCTTACAGTGGTGGTTAAGAGGAGACTGTGCTTCTTGCAAAGGGTAGAAGGAGGGAAAATATTTTGGAGTCAGCAACTACTGGCAGTAGGAGCTGGTTTGCTACTAGAATCATTACAATTCTTAAATATATTTGTGTGAATTTTGCTGCAAGTTCCTGTTCTCCTCGGAGACTGCAGAATTAACAAGTCGTCTTAGAGTAGTTAAATGTTCTACCATGATTTGTTATGGTTTTGTGTCTTGTGGTTGCCTGACTTCCTTGAATCAAGTTAATACTGTTGTTCTCCTGAGGCTGTGCTGAGCTCCTCCTGGGTAAGGTGCTGTAGGAACCTCACAGAAGGTGTGCTTTGATGGAATGGAGGCTGTGGTATCTGGAAGTACAAACTTGGACTTTTTTTTTTCTCTTGTTGTAAAACAGATTTTATGAAAGACCCTTCCTCCCTATTTGGTTTCTCTAGCATCTCATCCAAGGATGACCTCATCTAACATTCTGTCTGTCTGTGGAATCACTTTAAATCTTCTCTACCACTGAGTGTTTTTATTAAACTTGTTTAAGAGACTTCTAACTGTTTGAAATCTAATACTGAACTCAGTGGTTATTTAGAGGGGAAATAGGGACAGGAACATAAATTTAAGAAAAAAAAAAAACAACCAAACCAACTAACAACAACAAAGTCTTATGAACCTTGCCTGCATACCTTAATGTGCAGTTGTTTGAAATTGTGGATGCTAAATTCTCTAGGACATGAATCACAGGGACAAAGTTTCATGTTTATATTTGCAATAGGTGGAAAAAGTTGAGATATCTTCTGCCAGAGGAAGCCTGTTTTCTTCCTAATATGTTCAGAGTTGTTTTTTCCTTCTTTTCCTAACCTGAAGACAGGTTACAGAAGTGGTCTGTGAGGGTAGCCCCAGACACTGGTGAAGATTAAAAACATTTAGGACAGATTAAAAAAATGAGTTTTTCTTGCTCAAGTGGGGAAAAGAGACTGAGAAGTTCAGATGACCTAGCATGCGATATGAAGCATGTTACCTATGCTGTTAGACCTGGCTCAGGACTGACTGGTCAGTCATAAGTGGTGAGAAGTGAAGCTCTCTTCAGAAGAGTAGAATGACAGCAGATGGTGAAGTTTGGGACTGAGAGCTACCAGATGTGGCTGGAAAAGCAAAAAGGATCATAAAGAAAAGAGAAACTGAGGAGAACAGCAAGGGAAAAGTGAGAGAGTAGGTTGCTCATGGTAGTGCTCGTGTGAGGAAGTTTCAGAACTGAGACTGGCAGAAGACCATGACCCACAGTATGGTGATGTTCAGACTAAAATTGTGAGGTAGCTGAAGCGAAGTTTTTGCAGGGGAACAGTGATCATTAGGGAAGATCCTGGTAGTGGCTTGAGCAAGAAAGTGGAGACTGAAGGATCAGCTTGTATTTTAGATGACTGAAACAAGAAGCCAGAGATAAGAACTGGGAAAGGGACGAGCCCTGGATGAGGTTGCAGAGGATCATGCCAAAGATTGACATGCATGTGCTGTTTTGGAATGAATTGTGATTTCAGTTCAATCTTGAAGTCTGAACTTGACCACTGGGTCTAGTTAAGTGTTAGTTGCCTTTGGTATTTTGGCTCATGCTGGTTTCCATCTCAAACCGTTATCCAGCAATTCTGGCCTCTTTACCTAGCCAATCGCAAACTAATGCTGCCCCTTGAGCACAGATCTGCCTTCTTGTTAGCTCAAGGATTGGTTATTCCAAGATTACATCATCTCACATCTACCCCAAGAATTTCCTTAAGGGTTTCCAGTCTTATCTGTGTTGCCCCTGAAGTTCTTCCGGCTATTTCCAAGAGGTGTTCCTCCATCCATGAAAAAAAAGAGACTGCTTTCAAGACCCTGGGGACTAAGTTTAGCCTGATTCCCACAGCAACACTATTAATCCTCATATCAAACAGTTGTATTTAGAGATGAAGTGTTGCTAATAAAGGTGATTTGGGAGTATTAATACTGAACAAATGTGCTTTTCTTTTGTTGTGACTTCAACAATTGAGGTTTTCTTGGCAAGCTGCTTTTGGGTAATAGCTAAGGTATCAACTACTTCTGTATGCTTTCATGTTTTAAAAGGGTTTGCACTTGAGGGTGGTGCTCTATTATTGCATACCATGCCAGGCAGGGGTTCTGCACCTGTGTTGCTGCTCTTTATCTTCCTACTCAGGGGAGGTTGTAATTAACAAGGTTGAGTTCGCCACATTGTGCTCTACAGTGAAGTTTATGGTATGAATCAAATCAGCTCTGTTCTGTTAAATAGGAGGAAATCCAGGTACACTGAGGGTCTCTAGGTGGAAGAAATGAGAGAGAGCTAGAGGGAGTTGTGCTTTCCATATGAAAATACAACATATTCAATTTCAAGTTGTTGAATATTTCAGATTTGCTGCTTGTAACCTCTATTCCATACTGCCAGAACTTAATAAAGTTAAAATCTAAGTGCCATGTAATAGAGTACACAGGCCTCTGTGGACCTAGGAAAGGAATTGTTCTCTTATGTATTAAGCAGTATACAGATGTCAGGAGTCAGCTGAGATGGCAGATTACCCTGCTAAAGAACTGAAATACAGGGAAATGTGCTGCCCCAGATGCAGTCTGTAGCAGAGTTTTCTTCCACAACAGAAACAGACTGAGAAATTTAAAACAAGTCCCCAAGGAGTGAGAATGCTTTCTATTACCTTATGTTTTGCATTGTTTTCTTTGCAGACAGTGAAAAATGGGACGTTATTAATGCTGGAACCACAGCAATCTTTCTTCTCTTTAGTGAATGATTGGGAGATAGAATATATTTTGTTTTCTCTATATTATACCAGGCAGGCCAGGTCTCACAAACATTTATGTATGTGCTTATCTTTGTTATCATGCAGACTGATCCTGGTTTTGGACATGCAGAAGAAGAAAGTAACTGGAGATCCAGTATAAATGTTAACCCTTCACAAGTTTTAGGTTAGGCGATAAAGTTATGCTTATTCTTAACATTTAGAAAATTCAGACAGTATGTATGGCATTTGCTTCTGCAAACTGTGTACAGCTGTAATGTTCCCAAATTGCTGCAATCAGAGGTACTTTTAAAGCAAACTTTGCTCAGTAATCCATTTTCTGTATTGCTCAGTATACTATTGCCATTATTCACATCAGTGCTCCACATTAGCCAGCTTTCCTATTTTTCCTATTTTGAAGGAAAAAGATTTTTTTGTTTGGTTTTTGGTTGGGTTTTTTGTTGAGGTTTTTTTTTTTTACTTCTGTGTTGTTAGAAGCAAGGAAATGCTTTGTCAGGGACTACTGGGGTCCAAGTTGGTCACTTTCTGGGAATGTGTGGTGCTTTCACGTATTTAATTGTTTCTGTGCAGACATTACCATCTGATACTTCCAATAGCTTTTCAGAAACAAAGAGGGGCAGAATCCAAATGACCTTTAGCAGGAAAATGTTGTTTTGTTTTCCTTGTGGGTGAATATACTATCAATCTTAGATTTTAGGGAAAGTCCATGTCGTAGCTGAAATAATTGATAATGGTTGTCTTGACCTTTTAACTCTACTTTAAGGCCTGTTGGAAACCCAGTCTTTGCATGAAGCAGATGAAGATGTGGTCACTGATGTTGATTTCACCACTATGATTTCTGAAGAAGAAAAAGAAGAGTTAAAGATTGAACTAGCCAAGGTAATGAATTTGAATTGCTGTGAGTGTTACTGTTTTTACATCATTAAAATGGAAGATATTAATTGTAGGATGAAGTACGCATCATAAAGGTATTTTCTTCCTTTTTAGTAAAATTATTTTAGGCTACAATGATGTGAAGCAATGAATTTCTTTAGATATTTTTTGAAGATTAAATATCTTTACTTGATGATTGTAGAGAGAAAGTTAAGTATACCTTACCATTTTATTCAAGATGTGTCTTTCATTTATAAACCTTCCTTTAAAAAGAATGAAAGGTGTTCTTCTTACTAGATCTGTGATACTGTTGCTGCCGTGGTTGTGACACCTGGAAAAGATTCTTTGTGTGGTGCTCAGAGAAAAAGCTGGAGATGGTTACAGATGAGACTGATGATGATGAGCACATCACATTTTTGTTTCCTTTGGCACTGTCATGTTTGGAGAGGGTTATATTTTTGGTTTGTATTTGTTGTTTGCTTAATTAAAGAACTTGATGTCATGACACCATAAGGAGATGGGAGGAAAAAGGTGTGAACCATGTGGTCTTTTTATTACAAAGATTAAAGAGATCGTCTAGATTTGGTCTACAGTAGGAGGGTGGATTCAGTTCTAGTTACTGCTGCTGAATACTGCAGAAACAGAAGTGAAATTTAAAAATGGATAAGGAGAGAATGGGAAAAAATGAGTATTTGTTTTGCATATGAGACAAATAACAGAAATCGCAGCTGTATGAAGGGGGAGTTGATTTTGTCTAAATTGAAATAATGAATGCAACAGAAATATTTAAATTAATATTAAGTTGTAATATTAAATACCTTAAGAAGTCACATTCTTAATGACTCTCAAGTCATTTAACTTCGACGCTGATTTAGGATTTTCCACTTAAACAGAAACCAGAAGATTGTTTTTTTGTTTAATGTTTTATCAAGCCTTGTGTTTCTAAGTTGCTAGTTAATTTTTACTTCTTTGCTGATCCTGTCACATCTGTAAGTAATAAGAAGGTAGCTGGATCTTCACATCTTCAGCTCATCACATAGTGATGAGCTAGGAGTTGGGATGTTCATCAGTGGGTCTTCATCAGATCAGTGGCAGAGAGCACACTGAAGCACTGGAGGTTCCCTCTGAACATCAGGAAACACTGTGAGTGTGACTGAGCACTGGCACAGGTTACCCAGGGAGGTTGTGGAATTGCCATCCTTGGAGATACTCAAAAGCCATCTGGACGTAGTCCTAAGCAACTGGCTGTAGGTGTCCCTGCTTGGGCAGAGGGCTTGGACGAGATGACCTCCACAGGTCCCTTCCTCAGCCATTCTGTGATTCTCTTTTCTCGTGAAAGGAACTTAAGAGGCAGATAGAAACAAGGAAGGGGAAAAAACTTCCTGCAACCGTCTGAGAATGGTATGCCTCTCTCAAGAGAATTAAGCTCAACAGTGTCTGGGCAACTGTTCTGCTTGACGATTCCTGTGGGAGCAGAGAATTCTCGGTGGCTTATGTTAGAAATGCTTTAATTCATGTACCAACACAAAAGTGAGAGATTGTCTTTCAAATATTATGATTTTGGCTGACCTAGAAGTTACTTTGTGAATTGCTTTCAGCAGTTTTCTGGCATACAGCTTATGCTTAAAACCAAAATAAAACTGGTAGTTATTGCAAGAAAGGTTTGAAAAACTTTAATTTACAAAGAACAAAGTCTAAACAGAAAGAAGGCTTATGATTCTTAGAAAAGACTGTAAAAAACATGTCAGGCCTTGATTCCTTCAGAAGGAAATCTCTGTGTTAATTGGCTAATGTTTCCTTTTGAAAAGCTATTAGTGCTTACTTTCAAGTCTCCTCTGCTCCACTGCTGGTAGTTTTGTTTTCTTCCATGCCCTTATATGTTTGGTAATACCTGGTTGAGCCTGTAGGAGCAAGCACCTTTGTTACTGTTCTGAAAGGTTCAAATCTTCCTTAATGCTGCAGTTATTTAATAGCTGATATAATGGGGAGCTGTTGTGAGCACCTGTTGTGTATGTATTTAAACAGAAAATACATGCTCCATCTCTATTGTGTGTTTGCTGTTTATATTCTCCATCTTTCTCTTCCTCCTCTTCCATGGCTAGTAGTCTCTTTGTACTGAAAACTTTTCGGAGTATGGGCTAACTGTGTTCTTGTATTTGTAGTCTGGCTAACGCAGCAGGGCTCTGACCTTAATCAAGCCTTGGAATTTCTACAGTGCAGGTAAAAAATGTAACTCCTACAGAAACTTCTATCAGTCATTTGAATTATGACTGATAGAAGTGAAAGAGGTCACTTCAGAGTAATAGCGGGAAATTCTAGCCCAAAAACTTTACGTAAGGGCAGAAGCTTGTTAGCAGAACAGACTCCCCCTTCCCCAGCCCCCTCTTTCTTCCTCAGTGTGAGGAGCATGTTACAATGACTCTTGAGTCATTATGGGGGCTGAGGTTTTGAGCTATCTCACTCACTGCTGTCAGTTGTCCTTCCATTATTCTCATCAAAGTAGTCATATACTCCTTGCTGTCTTCCCCCTCCCATACCTTCACAAAAGCAGCTATCTGGTTTGATGTACAAGCTTGCTGGCTGATACACATGTTCTAAATTCTAGCTGTGTGTGCTACTGCATATTTATTCCCAGTTTGTGGAAAATTGTGAGTAGCTTTTTCTGCAAATTTGTGACTAATTTTATTTATGAGTGTCCCTGATGTCTCTGGGTGCTGTTTACCCAAGGAAAAACTTGTAAATCAACAGGTACTCAGCCTGGAGGTGTAAAATTTGAGCTATATGATTCGGTGCAGGGATGAAGTGCCTGATATTTTTTGTGCTATGTTACCCTGTTCACAGTTACAACTACTTTCTTTTTAAAGGCTTTTACAACTAGTTTCTTTTAAATATTAAGATGCTCACATTTCCATAATATTTAGTGCATTTTAGTGTATATATGACTCAGCAATTTTGAAAAGGATAACAGTTCAATAACAGTCACTAGTTTACTAAATACAATGGCTAATCAAAATGTAAGGGCCCCATGGACTGACTTCATGGTTGCTGTAACTTTCTTTGTGTTTTCAGGCCTACAAAAAGGGAGAAGGAAACTTTGTTCCTATGTGGGGCATCTATATTCTTACAGTTCTGTTGCACTTAGAAAGAAGGAAATGTGAGGAGTAGAAACTTATATTTCTGTTGACTTAAGCCCTAGTTTCATAATGGATTCTGCATTTGTAAGAGTGTACTTTTCAAAAATGCCTAGGCGGGTGATGCCTAACTTCCCTAGGAGTTAGATATGTAACCTGCTTAAACACTTTTCAAGAACCTACTATAAGCCCTAATACTTTCTACCTACCTCACAGTCTTCAATCACTGATGTCTAGAGCACTTGAGGGAGGCTTTGTATCTACCAGTATTTTAAAATTATGGGACTTGAGGAGGATTGTGGCACTTCAGAACTGCTCTCTGAAGAAAGATAATATGTTGGTTTTAATACAGTCAAAAAAGTTCATACTTAATGCCATTGGCCACATGGTTAATGCTTGCTTAGGGCTTTACAGCCTTAGGTGTCTATTCAATGGAACAGATGGAAAGTAACTTTAATAGAAGCCATCAGATGTTTACATATCCAGGTACCTCATGATCAGCCTAGTGCTAGCTCATATGGAAAGCGTTAGTGTTTATGTACATGTAAGGATACTGGTATTGGTTAAGGAATGAACTTAATTCCTTAATTTATTAGACTTAATTCCTTTATTTTTATTAATTAATTCATTCATTTATTTTCATTTATTAGACTTAGTTCCTTAAGTTCTTTAGCAGTGTTACTTGGGCAGACTTGTGCACTAAGGGGTTTGCTTTGGGTGGGTAACAACTAAAGGGAGCTCTGAACTGCTGCCTGAGGAATGCTGACATCTGTGATTTCTTCTTTCTGTTAGCACTTAAGCAGCTATCCTCTCAGAAGACAAATTCACATTGCCTCTCATTTGCAGGTTGGGAATATAGTGGAGCATAAAGGACATGAGAAGGAATAAAGCAATTTTGGATTGTTATGTATTTTACTGGTGAAGTATTGGCATCACAGGCATTGGTGAAACTGGTGCCTTCTACTTCATTGAAGTAATGATTTTGCTTTGTGTTCATAATATTGTTGCTTAATTCCTGAGCTGCTTGAATAATTTAGATAGCAGATAGTGACAAAACAGGAGGTGATAGGTGGGGAATTCAAGTGTGAGACCTTTTCAAGAACAATGAGCTTGCAGCCAGTTTTATAGAGAGGCAGAAGGCCTAAGTGTGTAAAGATGATGCTAGTATTGACATCCTAAATATAGCCCTGGAGGTCAGCAACTGATGCAGCTGGTGCTTGCCTCATTCCCTGCAGCCTATGGAGGTAAGTCACAGGAGATTGTGGTTCCAGGAAGCTTAACATATGGTAATCAGATACATTGCCATATGTTATTCTATTAACATATGGAGGAAGGAACACGGTAGGGGAATTTCTAAACCTGAAGTGAAAGGCAGCTGGTCTGCTGTCACTTGCCCTTGTTAGCTTCAGTACCTTTGAGTGCTGCTTGTATAATTGGCTTGGGAGGCTCCAGGATGAAGAATGTTCACCATGAGGGCTTTACCCATGCTCACTAGAGCGCTGCCCAAGGGGGAGAATCCTGAGCCAGTGGCAGGCTGATTCCATGGTCCTTCTTCTCAGTCAAGTGTTCTGGTCCTTTTCTTGCTAAAATACTGTCTTAATTTAAATGTTTCAAGTAATGTCCACTGCTGGGAGAGTTATATCCCTCTGTTTGGGCTGAATGTCATCTTTGCAACTTGAATTTGCATGGTTTGGTTAATGACTAGGAGCTCTGAAAAGACTAATGTGCTGTATTCTGGATGCTTCTATGCTTTGAGCAGGACTTGTTCACTCATGTTAACAATCCATCTGCTATTTATTTTTGTGTTACTGTTTTGAAATATGTAGGACCTAAAATATGTAGATAAAAATGTATATGACATGAGTGGAAGACTGAAAAGCTACAAATATGAAGTTAAAAGCCTGTGCATTCAAAGAGAGATGTTTGACTTGATATCAAGTCTTCTCTTGTTCTGCCTGTTCCCATTATACAAGTGAATGAAAAACTGGTGCTGGAGGCCACTAATGCCCCAGGGCAAATCTTAGGTTGCTCTATAGTCCCTTACTGGAGAATTCTGTCTCTTACCAGATGCATGTGTATGGCGGTGCGCCGAAGTGGCACAATTTGACACAGTAATTTAATGTATTGTCAGCCCTTTTCTGGGCATGTCTTTGTGATCTCCACAAGCTCTTTAATCTCTCTATGTCTCTAGCCACCTGCAGAAAATGCAAGTTTATGTGAGATTCGTTCAGCCTGTTTAGAGTGTATGCATTTATCAGTCCTTCAGAGCAGGATAACACCTTTTTTCTTTCTCCTCCCTCTTCGTTTCTCTCAGCTAGAGGATGAAATTTCAACTTTGCGGCAAGTGCTAGCAGCCAAAGAAAAGCACCTGGTTGAAATTAAACAAAAGCTTGGCATAAGTCTGATGAATGAGCTGAAACAGAACTTTAGCAAAAGCTGGCATGATATGCAGACAACTTCTGCGTGAGTACAAACCTTACATAAATTCATCCTTATATGTTGTGTACTATGTTGGGGGTGTTGACTTCATGAGCTCTGGTATGAAATTTAGCAATTGAAATGCCTGTCTGAATGGGTAGATTGCAGGGACAAACACGTAAAGCTTCTCAGAACGAGGAGACCTGAAAAAAAGCCTTCCACAGCAGCAGTCTGCTTTGCTACTGTGTTGTGCCTCACTCTGGTAAAATCACCAGGACTAAAACTGTTGTGGTCCTGAGAAGGTTATCTTCCTGTCCTGTGACACATTCTTTTGGAGTCCTGAAGGGGAAGAGAGAGAATTTTTAAATCTCGATGTGTTATTTTTTTTCAACTTCCAAAAGAGGCAATGTAAAAAATAAATTAAAACCAAAATGTTAGCAGCTATTTAAAAAAACAGTACCACAATCTGAGTTATAAAGAATACTGGCAGGATCAGTTGATGTTTGACTCTTTAATTCCTGCTTTTGGTTGTCCAAAAGGAGCAAAAAAATGTGTTGGAGTAACTGTACCGTCTTTCAGGTTGTTGTAAGTCCTATGTATTCGAGTTTTTATTATTTTTCAGCTGTGTGTTCTTAGGCAAGTTCTGGAAGCCTCTCACAGCCTTGGTTGAGCACTGTGCAGAGTGTGTAACTAGTTCACAAGAGTTCAATGAAACGCAGCTTTGAGTTCCTGGGGTGAAAGATAATGCATAAATATGAAGAACTGTAAACTCCACTGCTGTTGTTGAAGTGATTTTAACTTGAATTTTAAAATTTTTAATTTTTTTTTTAACAAGTCCAATTATCCTGTGGAAGTCCAGTCCAAGTCAGTTGCTGCCTTCAAGAAAGGTGCCTTATAAAAATGAGCCAGTTCTTGGATGAGGTTATTTAGGCTGCAGCTTGCTGCCAAGGACTACTGGTGCAAGCCTTTTTTCTCACATAAGGAAGGAGTTAAAAATACACATATGGACATAGTGATAAGACCTAGCCTGAATCTGCTACAAAAAAAAAATAAAAAATGGTCAAACCCAGGATAGGTATTGTTACTCTTTGGTCTGTATCTGATAAAGTGTCACCAAGAGACGTGGCAAATAAAGCTGCAAACTCCAAAGCTCTAGGAAGGCAATAGTAATTACTGAGGGGCTGGTCTCAGCTTCATACTGGGTTTTATGCTTACACATATGAACTTGTCATGTTCCTCTAAAACTATTTGGGCTGAATTAATAGCAACATTGGGAGAAAGAACCACCCACTTACCATCAAGTACTGTCTGAAAAGTTATGAGAGTATTAATAATTCCTTTTCTTTTCAATTGACAACTGAATTTGATGCTTAGAGAGAAGCAAGAATGAGCTGCTGTACAGCAGAGCTGAGCTGGGATTTGACAGTAAGGCAGTCAGGGCAGTGGCATCATCTGTGAAGAAGCAATCCCTCAGTACCTGAACAAAAAAAGCAGAGCAAGTCCAATGACAGTAAGCAAGGTCAAGCCAGGAGTTCAGATCTCCAAATAAGTCTGTAGTGATGAGCCAAGTTCAAGGTCAAGCCAGGAAGTCCAATATGTGAGTCAAGATCAGTGAGGTATCTGTCCAGATACAAGCACAGTGGTAACGTAACCTGGGCAAGGACCAAGGACTTAAATGCATCTAAGCTTTAGTGTAGCTCACAAGTGGAGGTATGCCTAACAAGGCTTCTTGTGACTCTTTCTTTTGCAGCACTATCACTACAGTCTTGCCCAAAGTCACATAGTTGTGCTGTGTCAGAGCTGGCCTTGAGCCTAGGCAGCCAAACCCATGGGGGTGGGAGGAGAGGGGGAGAATTTGCAGTGTCTCTTGGTGCACTCCAGGCCCTGGCAGAGACTTGGAAAAAAAAAGTAAAAATAATCATTCTTTGTCTTTTAATGGAAAGCCCAATAGTGCATGAACCCCTTAATAGGAAACATAGTTTGTATGTCTCCGGTCTTAACTTCTAGACAGTTTCTCAGCTATGTCTTATTTCTCATGACATGCTATTAACAGTATCATCCATTCTGGCTCGGTGAGGCTGTCTGGCATGTGCTAGGAGAGGACAGTCTAGACAGACTGAGCCTTAGAATAGACACCTGAACTATTTACTTAAGAGTCACTGACAAAATTTTGACAGAAAAGCTTTCATTTTTACTTGAAATTTGGTAGCAAATTCCAAAACAGCTTTTCGTTTTACCTTCACAATGTTGACATTTTCCACAAGGATAAGAGAGACTTAGGAGACATTATCAGAAAGGTAGCTGCTACTTTTTATTTAAAAACATGTTTCAGAACTAAGAAGCCATTAGGCAATGAGCATCCACAAGTAGTTATGTGGAACTGAGAAGCAGAAGTCCATTTGCGCCCTTGAAAACCCTGATGTCCATGATCCAGTCGCTATATAATTCTGGCTGATGCTCATGCCAGTACAGATCATGGTAATCCAGCATTCTTCAGAATGGATGTGTTAAGTAATAGAGGTGATTCATTGTTGCTGCACCAAAATAGAAATGGAATAGCATTACTCACCAAGACTCTCTGATTTAGTAAGGATGAAAAGCCAGTTTTAAAAAATAAAAGTTCAAAATATTTACATGCCTGTACTTTAGGATTCTAAATCCACAATTAGTCATTTTAAATTTTAAAAAGACCTGTTTCTAAGGAGGCAGATTTTGCTTTCATGTAGTCTTCTGGGATTTGTAGCTGCTGTGCTTTCCTGGAAGTTAAACCCACTTTCCTTTAATGGGGAACTTTTCAAAGCCACAGAGAACAAGTAAGCACCAAATTTTTGTCCTCTTATTGTTAAAACTATTTTTAAGCTCTCCATTTAGGGACACCTTCTTAGGGTTAAAGAGGACTTAGAGGCAGAGGGCTGAACTTTTCTCAGGAACAGTAAGATGTGTTTGAATAACTAGTTAAGACTCATGACCTAACTCACAGGATGGATGCACCTGGAATGACTAAATTTAACTTGAGATTCTGACTATGAAACTTTTCGTTTGAAATGGTTGGCCACAGGTAGCTTAGGAGTTAGTCTGAGCAGGATTAACATGTACATGATTGTCATTGAAGAATCCCTATTATTAAAAAGGAAAAAAAGATAACAGTTTTCATACTGAGGAAAGCTAGAGCTGGAAGTTAATGGACTGATGTTCTCCATAAATTGAAGATTCTGTCAGGCTCAACATAAAGTTCTGTACAAAGTCTGTTTCCTTGTTATTAATTCATGCTTTAAGGTATGCAAAAGCAATTTAACTACCTGCAGTAAGACATTACTGTTGCAAATGTAATGTGGAGCTTCTGATGTATCAAATCAGCTTTTTAATCTTTTTAATCAGTTTTGTTTTTCTCTAAATAAAACCTGTAATGTTGTTTGTATTTTTCAGCCTTGTATGAAATACGCCTGGAAGTCATTCATTTATGATGACCAGAATCATGATGCATTTTTCACATTCCCTGTTCATTTCCTCTGCTATTCTTCAGTGCACTGATTTTCAGTATAATCTCTGTGTTAGGGAAAGCAGGGGTTCTACTATAGAAGATATCAGTAACTAGAGAGCAAACGATTGCCTCAAGTTTAATTTGCTTTCATGGTGGTAAGGCATTCAACTGGAATGACTTCCCACACACACCTTTTTAAAGATCAGGTTTCCAGTGAATAGAGGTGGGTGCATATTCAGATAGCTTCTAGCAATGCAGGTTTTTTATTGTATTTTAAACACAGATAATTCATTCTTATTTAGATGCAGGAAGCAGGGCAGTGTTGGTGGATTTCAAGGTTTTTTATTTTAGCTTAAGAAATCATAAAAAATGTCTTTACAGGGATATTTACAAAGACAATAATTGAGCTTTTCTAATTAACATTTTGCAACAAAGGAAAGGTTTTATGTAACCTGAATGCAGTATGTTTATGTAGGTAATGCTGCTTGATTGGCAGTGCTTCAGTAAGGTTCCCACAGCTCTTTCTAGCTCTCTGTACTTCAGATTTTCACTGCATCGTGCATTAAGGTAAGAAGATGGCTTCTATAAAGATTGACCTAGTTTTATACAGTGTCACAGAATTGTTGAGGTTGACAGCATTGTCAGCAGGCTGTCTAGTCCAACTTTCAAAGCAGGGTCAGCTAAAGCAGGGTGCTCAGAACTATGTCTGGTCAGATTTTTAGCATCTCCAAGGATGAAGACTCTACAGCCTCTCTGGGCAACACATTCCAGTGTTTAGTTACCCTTACTGTGAAAACTCTCTTTCTTTTGTTTAAATATTTCCTGCGTTCAATTAGTGCACATTGCCTCTTGCACTTTCACCAGATACCACTAGCCTTTGCTGAGTATGTATGTCATAACCATGCTCAGCTTTGGCTGTCCCTCAGCTCTTAATGTGGTGCTCTTCTTTACTACTTTGGAAAACAAACAAAGTAGCACAGTAGAACATCATAGTGTTGTTCTCTCAGGAGATATTTTGGTACTACTGAGTTTCTAAGGAGCAGTTGTATCTGTAAAATTACCCATCAAGAAATTCACTCCAGCCTAACAGTTCCCAGAAGCTACTTTGTCATTCTTTCTTGAAATGTTAGCAGCCATTAGAAGGCATAAGCCTCCTCTGCTTTAAGTGGATAATCTTTCAGCCCATGGTTGCAATAGTAATGCAACTACAGAGGTAGCTTCTAGGGAGATGAAAATGGTTCATTTTGCTATTAACCTTCCTCCCTCCCTCCCCAGAAAAAAGAAAACCCCAAACCAATACTCCAGTTGTTCAGACCACTGTCAGCAGCAGTTCTGCCATGGCCAGTAAACTATTTGAATGGCTAAGAACTTAAAGAAAGCCCATTGTCTCCTTGGGGGCTGTAATAGTATATTGAAGTGAAATGTCTCAAAGCCCATATGATTAGTGATTCCAGCCAGGGTTTGGGAAGCCTATGATGTGATGGAAAATGGACCCATGCAAGACTGCCATCTAGGATAGGAATCTTACAAAACTGTTTTCAAAATGACTTCATCTTTTGCCCTTACAGACAAAAATTGTCAGTTGTTATAGAAAGGGAAAATGTAATGAACTAGGGGCCAGAATGAAGAGAACTGTAAGTGCTAACTCCAAACAGCATGTCTCCAAGATGGTGCCTGGGGCTTTCTCAAGTGGTGGTTGTCTTTTGAAGCCTTTTTAGGAAGGTTTCAATATTGCTGTGCTCTTACATGTGATTACTTGAGACAAGAGCATTCAACATGGACTTGGCCTTTCCCTTCACACACAGAATATCTTTATTTCATTTCATATCTTTATTTTATTTCATTTGCTACTGGCTGAAAGCTATGTGAGCAGGCTGTTCTGCTGATAGAGTAACCTGAGGACAACTGTATGGTTTCCGCCAATTTTTGGAACTTACCATTTTGTAGTTCAAATTTCTGCCAGGTGATGAGAAAATGGAAAGTAATAGTTGCGCTGCATGTGTCTTGCACTTACAATCTGAAGTACTTGCAGTCTTCATTAGTGTAACTTTAAATATACAGTAGTGTTCCAGGGGTTTGGAATTTTCTCAGGAAGTCAAATATAATTTGTAGACAACCACAGTCCTACTGTGACTTTTAGGAATTCAGCATACCATGTTCCCCCTGTCCCTTGTTATAAGTAGTAGTAAAAGAATTGTGGGTGTTTCTGTTCATTGCAGTGTGTAATCACCTTTTGACATTTTCTTTTCTAAATCTGCAAGTAAATGTAGCAGTTGTGTAAGTGAGGAAATTGTATGTTGGCTTTAGCAAGCACATTACCTGCCTGTGAGCCTGTGCTGTATGGAAGTAAAGGGAACCTCTCACTTCCACTGAATTTGTGTCCTTTGAGTCAAATCAGGCAATGTTCATGGCTTCTTAAAAGGTCATTTTTTTGCTGCTTTTCCCTTTTCCGCACATATCTCTGGCTTTGAATTTTGAAGGATGGAGTAGTAAGGTTGGAGAAAGAATTTATCTTTGTTCTTGTTGTCACTTTTCCACTTGTTTACACCAGAACTTTCAGCTAATGGAAAATCCACAGCAAGATTAGGTGATCTGTTCCAGATTGATGAATATAGTGTTATTTTCTCAGGGAAAATCCCGCTGTAATTATTATTGGGCACCAGAAAATACATAAGTGTATATTATCGTTATCTGTATGTATGTATGTAACTAAGAAAGAAAGGGGAGGCCTGAGTGTGAATTGGAGTCTCTGAGATTATCAGGATTAAAAATATCCAGGAAAGGGTCAGTGGAAACAGGAAAAGAAAGGAAAGGGAGAAATGGAAGGAAAAGGTAAAACAGAAATTAAGCAAAAGGAACAAGAAAGGAGGGGAAAAAAAAGAAAAGGAAGAAAAGGGATAAAGGAAAGGAAAGGAGGAAACAGAAAGAAAGAAGAGAAATGTAGAGGAGGGGAAGAAAGGAAAACAGAGGGCTGGGATATGTTTAATGTGCATAATTTTGTTGATCTAGTGTACAGCACAGAGCCCACAGACAGTGTTACTGGCATAGTTTAAGGTGTGATGAACTGTGAAGTTTCAGCCTGGAACATCTTAAGCTCATTTGTTCTTAAGCCAACATATTGTGGCTTTTCTATCTGAAAGTTAATGATACCACAACAGCTTGTTCTTCCTCTGTTTATCGTGCATGGCACAAATAGTGCATTTCACACAATTGTATCCCAAATTTTTCCCAGGTTTTTTAGGATTGCAGTGCAGGACAGCACGAAATATTTGTCACCTTTGTCTGGCACCTCTCCTGACCCGTGACTCTCCAGCCTGCTGAACAGTCATCTGTGTGTTGCACACATATCTGTGGCCGCAGGCAGGTCCCCTGTGAACTGCAGAGGTTCAGTTTCCTAAGCTCTGCCTTTCCTCTCTCTGTGGGAGAGGAACTGCCTGGGGCATACTTCCTTTGACTGCTTTAGGTATATGTACCCACCCAAGTGCCAGCACAGTTTCAATTAATTCTTAACATACTTCGCAAAGGGAAGAATGTCTAAAAAAAGTACATCTGTTGTTTGGTTTTGAAGTTGGAGTAAATTTCAGATAAGCAGTAAAAAAAAATAAGTAATAAAAAAGCACAACACCTTAGAGTTTATTTGTGGGCAAAATGGCAATATGAATGCTCTTACAGAATGTTTTGTGTACATGTTATCTTCCATCATATATGCATTTGTTTCATTAGAACATTAGCATGATTTAGTTAATGTTTTTTTTTCCCAGAAAATCAACAGGAAAAATAGTTTTCTAGCTGAGGGTTTCTCAGAGACTCAGATGTTTTATATTGATTCCAGAAATGTCATTCTTAAGCTGACTAATGGTTTGAAAACTAAGCAAGCTGCATAGGCCATGGCTTGTGCTACCAGGCTCTGCTCTACTGTATGGTTTTGTTAATTGTTTGCATTTTGTTGCATCTTATGTAAGCTTTATCACAGAAAAGGGTTTCTCAAATGGATCAATTTTGCAAGCAAGCATTGATGGAGAGGGACAATGCTGAATGAAGATGTGCTAATTAGCAGATGTACTAATTTTACAGAAGCTGAATGTAAGTTCCTTATAATTTACTGCAATAGGTTGACTGTGCCATGCAAAATATGAATATTATATTGGTAGTCTACTTCTGTCAGCAGCCCCTGTGTTGCACCTATGAAGGAAGGTTAGATTAACTCTGCCATGTGAAGGGCAATTCTGTACTGAGTTGAGATGAGATCAGGTAGCATGCAGTATGACTACCTTGTCTTATCCTGCAAATGAACATTTAAACATCCAGGATGCATTTAAACATCCAGTTCTCTGACCTCTCTATACGTCTGCTGCCTGACTATACTCTATATGAAGCAGTATTTTCTTCACATGCTGTGTTTTGTGAAGTGGGATATTCTTTCATTTGCTGTCACTGGCTGTAAAAATCAACTAGTGAGACCTGGCTGTCATGTGATAGTACAAGCCAAATGCAGTAAACTGTCAGGTGAAAATGCAGTCAAAATATGCTGCAAATCTGTTTTGCCTAATTAGTGTCTTACAGTGATGGGGATATGAATTATCTTTAAACCTTCTTTTAAGTGTGCTGGTCATATTATCAGAATTTAACTGCAATATCAGCAGATTTTATGATAACCTCTAATAATTTTATAAACAATTGCTTTTGTTAAAGAAATACCCAATTTAAAAAGCCAAATTATAATCTGAAGTTGATGGATGAAATTCTAATGTTAATGTCATGTAAAAAGGTAACATCCAAAATGACACATGAGTTTTATTAACAGGGTTACAATTGTGACAGGAATTCATATACTGTGTTTAATCCTTCTTATGTATGAAATGCAGTAGAAATATTAACTCCCAAGTGGTAAGTGAAAAGCATGGAATATGATCCTTTCTAGCCACTTCTAGCAATTCTTCTGTGCTATGGCATATGTTTAGGTGCCACAAAACCAAAGAAAGCATTCCTACTCTTAGCAGCGTGAATCAGGTAGACTCTTTCTACTTTCGTTTATGCTGCTGGGCATCTGGCATAACACTGTTAAATTGGAGAAGTTATGGTTACTTTGTATTAGTGTAAGAGAGGTGCAGAGCCTAATAACATCTTTGTGTGAAGATGCATGCTGTGGGTTGGATGGAAGGTGGTAATTCTTGAATCTCTGTGTTGTAAATTCTTCAAGCTTGTTTCTGCTGGAGCATTTGTGCCTTAGGGTTTAGTGTCAATGATCTTATTTCACACAATGGCTGACTGAATGCTGAGATGCTGTCACCTGTTCTGATGAGCTGGGCAGTTCGTACTTGCCCACAATGGCTCAAAGGATGAGAACACACAGGTGGTGTAGATGACTTAGCATGCTGGAGCAGTTGGTGGTTTAGAGGGACTTAAGGCATACGTATAGCACTCCAATAAATAAATGTAAGCTTTACCTGGAATAGCCAACTTTATTTCTACGCTTAAGGTTTCTGAAAATAATGTAAACTGTTCAGTGCATTAAAGTAAAAATGCAAACCTGTGTTACATGAGGGTATGGCTAGCTCATATTATTTATGCTACATACAAGTGAGAAGGATTTCCAGAGGTCAGAGGCCTGTTGAAAAGCTCATGGTTACCAAAGTGTTTGGCATCAAATTAATGCTGTAAATATGACATAAATATGATGGTAAAAATATCTGAGCCAAAATACTTGCTACAGATCAATACAGAGCATAACTAAAGTAAGGCAATGTGCTCTGTGGAAAGATAATTTATTTATGAAGTCACAGTAATATGCATGATGGTGGAGAGGCAGGGATGGCGTGGCCTATTTTTGAGCTATAAGTGAACTCGACTAAAATGCAAATTACTGATTTTTTTGTCTTTCATGACAGGCATTGTGTTTTGCATTGCATCTTTACCTTTGTTATTTTGTTGCGCCTTAAAGCTCTTCTTCAGCATTGGCGAAGGGAGGAGGGGTTCATGTCAAAGGTCGTTTTTGCTGAAGTTAGTGCTGAAAAAAAGACCAGTTGTGTAACAGGCTTAGCTGGATTTACACTGTTACGTAATGTCAAAAATATTAGGAACATAAATGCAGTCTCCATGTCTTCTTTGCTAGTGGAAATTCTGGGGAGAATGTTGGATTTATGGGATTTAAAGGAAAAAACATAATATTAGTTGGAACACCAAAATCAGTGTAATTTCAGCCAGATACCAGAAGGTGTGTTCTGACCAATGTAATGTGCAGAAATATTAGGGGACTCTAATGTTGCTCAATTGAATTTGAGTCTGTCTGCTGTATGGGTCATTTGGGACTATTCTTTTAACAGTTTCACACAGTGTGAAGAACCTGCAGCAGAAGGGTAAGAAGACATGGAGATGTTTTGTCATTAAACTAAATATGACTGTGAATAAACTCCAGGGTGTCGTTAAAAAAAACCCAACCAACCAACCAAACAGCCCTCCCCAAAACAAAACAAAAAAAACCCAAACCAAACCAAAAAACTGAAACAAACAAAAAAATCACTGCAGAATAATATCTACAAAGTATTTTACTATGCACAGTCAACCTGTACATAAATAGGTTCTGATACCAAAGATCTTTTAGACCTGGAAGTTAAGTCTTGACCTTCATTTTGTCATGAGCAAAATTCCACTTGTGCTGAATGGTTTAGGAAGCTTCTCTGCTAGCAAAATGACTTTGGTGCCACAGGCATTAGAATATTTGATTTTTTTTATTTTATTTTTCTTTCATGGGCAACTCTTGTCAGAAAGCTATGCGCTCACAGTTTAACTGAAGCATTATTAATGTCTGGTTTAGGGTCTCATGCAACCTTAGTTTATATGAGAACATGTCTACTGACAGCAAGAGAATGACACAGCTATTAAACTAGTTGAGCTAGAGAATGAGATGTCAGTGAAATAAGAGCATTGCAATCTTGCAACATCCAGGGACAGACTGGCTGAGGAGAAAGGAAAGACAGTGAAAACAGTCTTTTCAATCTCTGTATTCCACCAGAATAAATAAAACAGGCATAACCAGTGTTCCTTCCTTTCTAGTTATAATTTGAGGTCCTTCTGTCACTGTTGCAATGTTTTAGCCCTTGTTGTCATTCAACATTGTGTATGTGATTGATTCAGCTTATCATTCTCTAGGTTTCTAGAGATTTGGTATGCTAGTCTGAAGTTCCTCCCTCTACACTGCTTTGCTAGTCAGTCAAAACAAACAGCTTCATAGAAGGAGCCATTTCACTTGGCAATTTTAGAACTTGTTAGATCAGTAGTCTGTAAGAAACTTTGTGGTTTAGGAACATTAAGATCAAAATATTTGTGTTGAGGAAGATTCATTGTTGAAAGAATATTGTGTGAAACAATGCAGCATTACATGGCATCTGCCTTTTAACTTGTCATTTGTAAAACAGTCCTCAGCAGAGGACTTTAAGCAATAGGTACTGCTAGGGCTAAAAGGACCTGACATAAAATGTGATGTGCTGTATTGCAAATGTTAATCTTCTCTTATTTCCCCTCCTGAATCCACAAAGTTACATTGCTTTCATTTACCTAAAAATAAGAAGAAAATACTAATTTCAGGAATTAGGCAGTGGGGTCTTTTTATTCATCTCTAGTGTATTTTGGTACACATTTGCAATCTTGCAGATTTTGTTCAAAGGAGAATTAGAACCAGTGGAATCTTATTTCTTAATTTTTCCTGATCCCTTCTTCAGTCTTGCCTGCCAACACACACCACAGGATACAAGACTGATTATAATGTGCTCTCCTTTTGTTAGTAGGTCAGTACTTCCAATTTAGAGCTTGTCTGCATCGCTGGGAGTGTCAGTTAATTTACTTGGAAGGAAGTCTGTGATTTGCTCAGAGTTAGTTCAGTCAGCAAAAAACCATCTGTGCAGAAAAGCTTATTGATTACTCTGAGAAAGCAGCTTAACTGTACTAACGGGTCTGTGTGGGTCAGAGTATATATTCTGGATCAGTAAATTAAGATGATTCTGTATCTGAATGTATATACTATACATGCATTGAATGTCTTCTGAAAGGATTGAGTCCTATTAAGAATATACATTCATGGCCTGGATTTTTTATCTATCTTTCTCTGTCTCTCCCAAAGCCTTCTTCCTTTAAAGAAATTTTTGTTAAAAGTAAAATTGAGGCATATGGGAACAGATTTGGTAAACTTTGTCTGATTTGAAATATCAACAAATTATTTTGGAGTGTATCTGTTAAATGTACCTTATATGTATGTGCATGGAAAGGCAGGGTTGTGTATGTCCTGATTCTCTTCTGTGCTCTAGACAGCAGATTTTGCTACCAACTTGGTATCTGCTGCAAGAATGCTTATTTGATGTAAGTATTATTTTCTATAAGCAGAAATTGTATCAAACAGGTACTCAACAAATCACTGCATTCCACTTTCAAACAGCATTGCTTCTGCCCTCAAGGGATGTTACCTGGAAGGGGGAGAGACACAGTTAAAGATTGTTCTGGTGTGTGTTCTGCTCACCTTAGGATTAAACTGCATTTAGGAAGCTGTGCAGAAGCAGGCAGCTTTGTAATTTGTTTTGTGCTACAGTTACTGTGTTTCTTAACCTTTCTGTGGATGTGACTTTAAGATGTGGAAATAAGGTAAAAGGAAATTAAGTGCAGGGGATTCTGGCCTCTGTTACTAATTATCACTACTTCTGTTTTTTTTGTTTTTTTTTTTCTTTTTTTTCAGTTACAAGAAAACACATGAGACCCTGAGCCATGCAGGACAAAAAGCAACAGCAGCTATCAGCAATGTAGGAACTGCTATCAGCAAGAAGTTTGGAGATATGAGGTACAGGGATCTGCTATTTCTCTGGTCTTATTTGAAGAACAAAAAGTATAAGTCACCTGTCAGTTTGGTGGGGTGTTTTTTTTTTTTTTTTTTTTTTAACTTCTGCATTAGCATTTTAAACATTCAAGTAGTTTGTTGTCA
Organism: Psittacus erithacus; assembly: GCA_009867235.2. Lineage (NCBI taxonomy): Eukaryota > Metazoa > Chordata > Aves > Psittaciformes > Psittacidae > Psittacus > Psittacus erithacus. The sequence goes on along the minus strand of WYDI02006224.1, from coordinate 73,623 downwards.
GTGTGCAACATGGTTTGGTTTCAACCAAAAAGAAGGGATAGTGACAAATGAAAATATAATTTTTACTTGTGTCCTATTTAAAAAAACAAAAAGTGCAATTTGAAACCCTTTGCAATAACTTTGCAACCTTAAGGAAATGTACAAGTAAAATGGAACAAAAAATTGCTGTTAGATCTTTATTAACCCAGTTTTATTCATACGTGGGTTCTGAAGGCCGCTGTCATCTGAAGAAAACAAGCCTGCCTTGCAGCTGCTTGTGGAAAGATAAATAAATAAATAATAGTTAAAAAAAAACAGGTTATTTTTTATCAGCTTTGTCAAGATGTACAAATGAAAGTTGTGTGTTGCAGTTGTATTTATAAAAAAGATATGATGAAAGTAGTAGGAGTTGAGGTCAGGAGAACTGTCACTTAAATGCAGCCTGAACGTCAGGCTTTTTATGTTGATGTATCTTTAAAAGTGTTGATCTTAAATGTCCTCACAATAAGATCATAAATGAAGAAATTGTACACTGTAAACCAGCACTTCAGTTTTCAACTTTGTAGCAACATTACAGAATTTCTCGGGTGTTTCAGGGAGTTGATTTTTTTTGTGATGAAATAAATGGACATAGATAACTGTACAGTGTATTGTTTGAGCTGCATAATTAGTCACATTTATTAGAGATATTGGTATGTTTTCGCTTTTTTTGGTCATTTTGTAATGAATGCGATAACCATATCTGAAGAGCTGTATGAATCCATTTTACAGTTTGTCAAATAAATATGGGTTTGGGTTTTTTGCTGCAAATGGCTGGAGCATAGTTCTTGGCAGACAAAACTTATTTTTTTCCCTTTTCATTTTTAATCTGCATCTTAAGAAAACTTCAGAGTCCCTCCTTAATACCTACCTTTACGTACAGCTGAATAAACCCTGTATGGAAGTGCTACTGTTTTTCTTGGTGAAACTAAAGAAGGAAGATCTTCATTGTTGTGTCATCTGCTTTACAATGTCTTTTTCCGCATTGCAGTATAAAATGAAAATCTAGTGAGTGACTTGTAATCAGGGTATGAACATAAACTAAGAAATGTTTGACTTGGTACAGTTAAACATCTATATGCCTGTATATGGATATCAGAATAAGGAAGCATGCAGTTACATTTTCCTAGTACGTTTTTTAGTATTCAGCAATCTGAGAGCTGAAAACTTTCATTTAAAAGTCTTTTATCTTGTATCAGCTTTTTGGACATTCATAACACCTCTTATCTCCCAGATGAACAAACAACTATGTGTTAAAGAACTATGTGGTTTATTTTTTTCTTTCATTCATCCACTATTCCCGGTCTTCCTGCTCTTCCCTTTGATATCTTCTGGCCCTTCTGTTATAAGAAACACTGAGTGTAGTCCTTCTGCTGTCCTTCATGCCACTCATGATTTCCTGTGGTTTTATTGTATTTCAGTGTCCTGGTTTTGGCTGGGATAGTTAATTATCTTCCTATTAGCTGGTGCAGTGCTGTGTTTTGACTTTAATCTGAGAACAATGCTGATAACCCACTGATAGTTTAGTTGTTGCTAAGTAGCACTTACCCTGATCAAGGACTTTTCAGTCTCCCATGTTCTGTAGTGAGGAATGTGATACTTACTTAGTTTCCTCTTTTCCAGGCTGAGGCTCCAGTTGCATGAGTTGCTTTCACAAGCCTTTTTCCTACTTTTGTTTATTCTTTCTATCTTTCCTGCATTTGGAATTGTGTTCTGTATTTTTGAGAAATACATGAGATGTTATACCCTCTATTTTATTTTTTGTTCTTTCCTAACACTCCCTCCTGTAATAAAATAAAAGACAAGCTCACTGTTCAGTGAATAGGTCCTGTTGCTGCTTCCATGCTTTAGATTCAACAACACTGAGCAAAGAGTTGTTGTGCGAATACCTTGAACACTGGCTCCTGATCATAGAGGGAAGGATGATTAACAATTCAGGACCTCTTAGCTGCTTGTCAGGTCCTGTTGTTTGTGCTTTGCATAGGGTGTGGAATTAACTGCAACATCAGAAATGTCTTCACTATAATAAAGCATGTTTTTCCTTTAATATTTCCCTTAATTAATCACTGTTACCATATTTTTTTGCCTTATCTATCAGTATCCCTGGCCCCCATGGCAGTCATGCTTCTGACTACTGCTTGGAAAGCAGATGGGTGGTGTTTATCCCATTAGCCATTTAGCCAAGGGCTCAAAGCAGGGGCTAAGTCCATAAACATTTTGATTAATCAAGAAGCTTGTTTCTTGTAGCTTTCTTTGACTGAATTTATTACCTTGAACCTGGTTGGGAATTTCTCAGGATAGTATGAACTACTAGCACTGCCATTTTTTTTTGTGGACACTTGCTGTTTTCTGTTAAGGAGAATTTTCTTGATACTTGATGATGAAGCATCAAGTGGTACAGCCAGTATCTTGTAGTTACATAAAGCATGGAATAAGTTGGGCCTTCTGCATCTGCTGAACATCCTAGATCTAGAGTAATGGTCAGTATGCTTCTCTCAGCAACAAAGCTAGCCTGAGATCTTGGCTTAACTTGGGCAGATGCAGTTCTCTGTGTGGTCATACTATAAACCTTATCACTTAAATAACGTGTTTTTAAAAATCTTCCCCTCTCCCACTCCGATCCCAGCTGTGTTTGGAGGAGTAAGGTGTAAGGAGGCATTCTACATTGTTTGTTTGATTTTTGCTAATCCAAATTGTTTTAGATAGATTATCACTGCCCTTCCCATAATGCTGATTTAAACACACATCACACTGTGGCTTAATTCTGTTGATTAGGCAGTAAGGCTGATAGTCGCCAATTTGCATCCAGATGCAAATCCCTGTTCTGCTTTCATTCAAAGCAGACACTTGTAACTGATTTCTGAAATCCAGATGATGCTCATAATTCCCAGTATGTTCAGCAGTCTTACCCCCTGCCTCTGGCAACGGTGATTTTAAAAGGGTTTGTAGTCAGCCTGACTCTAAATATTGAAGCTTGCCTGCTTTGTGAATCAAAATTCTGTTTTTCAGGTTGTCTGCTATGTCACCTATACAGAGTATCACATGAAACACATTTCTGAAGATGCAGGGTCTTAATCTCACCTTGTATTATCTGTAAAAATATTACTAAAATATCATATATCAGCAACAGACTCCCCCAGATGTGCTATTTCGCTGTGTTAGAATTCAAGGAGGTGAAATCTACAAGAAAAAAATGACTACGTCCCAAAGAACAGAGAAGCCATCCCTTGGGGACAAAGTGCTTTTCATGCAGCTGCTGTGCTTCTCTTTCATACCCACCCCAGCTTCCCAACTCTGTAATTAATTTTGTATATAAATAATCACTAGCATATTGCATCTTCTAAATTTTGTAGTAATTATTAGTGCTTGTATGTTCTTTTTACAGTTGTAATGCATTCCATTTAAGATTATCATGTTACTAGAAATACCAGGGTATATAAAAACAGTATGCAGAGATTTTTGCTTTGGGACACAAACCAGGTATTAGTAATATAGTTAAGATAATAGATTCTTGTGACTAATGATACACCATCAGGATATTTTGTTGCCCCGCTACCCCCAGTTCATGTAATGTCCTTTAACATTTTCTGACAGAAAGAAGGAAGGCACCGGGGAAGAAGGAAGACTCAGGCCACTCATAGGGCAGTAGCATGGGCTTGGCGCTCACAGATGTTGCACTAACATTTCAACATGGCTTTTGCCATGTACAGCAGAGATGTGATACAGAGTTGAAGGTCTTTACCCCTTGCTTCTTTGCATATTGATAAAGTTTGAATCTTTTCATGCAATACTGCTGGACTACTCTGCAGCTGTCTATGTGGAGCTAAGAGTTACAGCCCTGCTGATGGCCTTTCTAGAAGTAAAAGTGGAAGACTTTCTGGAGTTTTGGTTTGCTTAAAAACAAACAAAAAAAGTGGGTCGTAATTAAAAAAATAGGAAACTATGTACGCTATGTACTACTACATACGTTACTACTAGACAAGTAAATGTATTTAAAGATCAAGCTAACAAGGCATGCATGCAAATTACACTGCTTATACATCATTCATTTAACTGTCTGGTACATTTTCTTTAATTACATGATCACACAGACCCCTTTCAAATTCAGTGCCTGGGATGAGCCAGCTCTCGAGATGGATGAAGGTAATATAATCCCTCCTTCCTGCTAGGAGTTGGAAGGCACATGTGGAAAGAGGCAGAATACTTCAGAGATGGGAAGAGCTTGAGGACATGGCTCTGGCAGTTGAATGTGCCCCTCTAAAGTGACGGGAATCAGCACAGAAGGTGTATGAGGTCCCAGAGGAGTGGACGAAGGCAAAGTTCATACCTCTGGAAAGGGGCAAGGGAAGTTCAGGGAAATACAAAGCAGGTACTGGGTCTGTGTGTGTGGGAGGCATTAACCTGTTATTTTCTAAGCATCTAGGAGATAGCATGATGGCAAAAATATAAAAGGATTTGTCAAGAGCAATTACTTGATCTGACAGCAGCTGTCATAGAGGACATAGGGAAGGCAGGAGATGTGGTAGAGCTTGACTTTGATAAGGCTGCCCGCTCTGTTTTCACAGAACTAGAGAAACACAGTTTCAGTATTATTGCTTTAGTAGGAAGAGGACGTAGGGAACTGAAAATGCTCACAAACGCAGCTGAACTAGTTATTTCTGAAGGCTGTGAAATCTCTCTCATTGGAATATTTTAGAAGCAGGTTAGGCCAATATCTTTTTTTAGATGGATCAGATATAATTAATCTCTTTCAGTGCTGTGAGAGTTCGTTTTTGCCATGCCTTTATTGTTGAGCCTTTTCGGGTTTTTTGTTGCAGTGGTGGAGGTTTTGTGTAGCCTTTTGTTGATCATTTCCAGGATTTCCATGATCTAGGGATGTTTTGGGCACTTAAAACTGCTGCTGAATTTGCTGAGCTGAATTCCTTAAAATAATGTAGCTGTCATAACCAAAACTACCATTCATAAACCTCTGTGTCTCTGATATCCCCTATAAAGGAAACGGTAGTACTGTCTTGCTTCAGAATGTAGTGGTATTTCTTTGCTGATGGGTGAAGCAGTTGATTTCTCTCATTTCTACTGACATTTGCCCCTTCATTTGGGATGGTTTTTGGACCTCTGCCGTATCACACATTTCCTTTTCATGTGGCTGTACAGTATCTGTATTAGCATGGAGAATGGGGTGGACTGTTACTGGGAGTCAGCAGGTAGTAAAAGGCGGCTACCTATGGCAACAGCATTACTTAAGCTGGTCTAAGCTGAAAAGTGTTATGAAGATAAATCCATGAGTGTTTGAAAGGCACCAATATACATGAGTCGTCCTGTAAATAACCCTGAAGAAATCAATGCTTTTCTTCAGAGCAAGATATGAATATTGTGCAGTAATAATTCATCACACCACACATTGAGAAAGGATGCGAAAAATAAGTATTGAGGAGATGTTCATTAATTGTACGCCATCTATCTGGCTCACTGCATGAGGCAGGTGTTCCCTTGAAGTGGTCTGTAATTAAAGACTACATCAGTAACACACAGATAAAGGAGAGGCTGTCTGCCTCCTCATTTCTTGACTTTGGAACCTTAATGACATCCTTTGAATATCGTGTATCAGTGTGCCTCTCCCAGTTCTGCTGCCTTAATTAATTTCCTTGTGAGCTGGAAAACAGTGTCAAAGTGTTTCAATTATTGTTTTCAACAAGAAGCAGATATTTTAGAAAATGTCATTTTAGGAATTAAAAGCTTTGTATTTTTTCCAATACCCTTCTCAACTGAGAGATAATTAAGAAATTTAGAGGGGAAAAAAGACATTTGCTTTTGATGTACATGTACAATTCCAGTTTGCCTATACTTTCTTTTTAGTGAGATTGAAGTAGGATTTGTGGGGGAAACCAGTTAGCATTGTTTACATCTGATCTAATGAAGAGAACACAAAATTTAGCAAAGCCTCTGTTTCTCACTGCACACAGAATAGGTGGCAGTGTAGTGGAGGAGTGTGTGTAAAAATTTTTGCTTTGAAGGAATCTCAACTGACCCATGTTCCAGTGTGAATTCCAGCATCAAGATTTGAATGTAAATGATTTTTTTCTCCTAAGGCAGTTTGACATGGTACAAATACATATGTGTGTTGTTACATTTTCATAATACTTTTAACTCTTGCTTTTCTTTCCTTGTGCATCCTCCACAGATCGCATTCAATTAGGTAAGACACATTACTCTCTCTGAATACTGCCTCTATACTTGACAGGTTTTGTTTTATGGAATGTAATGCAGTAACCTCTTTCCTTTCAGCATCATTATATAGGATAAAAACATATGCTACTTAAACTGTAATGCCTCATTTTTACAGCATGGTGAATATAATGAGGAAGGGACTGGACTAGGTGTTTGCCTTGTTCTTGAGTAGATTAGTCCCAAATTCTAATAATGAACACATTCAGAAGATGTTGCTTTTGGAAAAGCCTATTTATACATAATCCCAATCTCTCAACCATCTTTTTTTGTCACAGGTTGGAACATAACAAATGCTCAGTAAAAATTCTACTCAGCCAGCAGAATTTTATAAAGATTGTACGAAGTATTTAATTACCTCCTCTTCAATAAAGCAAAAGTGTATTAGTCATGAAGTGCACATGGTGACTCTTTACAAGTCTTAAGTCCTGGGAAAATTTCCAAGATTAGGCCAGGTTCTTAACATGATTAAAGAGGTTCTTTGTAGAGAGAGCTTTGATTTATTGATGCTGTAAAGAACTTCAATATATGATGAATTATAAAACAATTTCATGTGTGCTCAAAGTGGTCTGGCTTTGTATCAGCTCACCCAGCAGAGGGGCTGAACAGCCCTGAATCCCCTGCAGTCTCTCTGCCCTTATAGAATTCCAAGTGCACATGATGGCTCAAGAACAGTTTTTTCGTTCAGCTAAGTGATCCTAACATGAACTCTTCACTCTCTTCACTGAGAGAACTTCAAAATGGAGCATAGACTGACTTTCCTGTCTCACTCTGACGTGAAACCAAAAGGTAGTATTTAGTGACCTTTGTCATGAAGTATCTCTGTTCTCTGCCTCTCCACTGATCACAGACGTGTATGTCTTAAAAAAAGCTTAATATTTTAGGCTCCTAGTAAAAGATGTTATTACTGTTCCTATAACTTCCTTACCTCTCAGAAATAAAAAGATGAATTCAATAAAGTATGCATTTAGTATTCAGATTGTCTGTCACACGTCATCTCTCAGCTGTGCAAATTTAATCTGGCACAATGTAATCTTAAAAGATCGTATTTGGAATGTTTTGCTATTAGAAAAGGAGCAGCCTGTGCTGAAATGCTTCCAAACTCTTGTTCTTGCCTATTTGTCATGTGTTAAAAGACTAAAATGGTAAGTATGCTTGTTTAATGTAACTAGGATGGATTTGCTGCGCTTCTGAAATGTTTGGGCTAATCTTTTGAAAGTCTTCAAAATGATGTGAGAAACTGAACATGAAACATTTGCATTGTCTGCTGGTAGTTCTCGTCTATCCAAGCTTAGCAGAACACTTGAAATATACACAACAGCAAACAGTTCATATAAGATCTCTCTGTCCCACCTGCTTGCCAAATAGCTCCTCCTTCCTGTCCTCATTTCTGAATCTTTAATCTGAAAAAAAAAAAATAAAATAATCCTTTGTGTGGATATGGACACAGTGCTGCTCTGAATTTGTGTGCTTCAGAACAAACACATGTGCTGTTTATATAGAGCTTTCATTTTTTAATACTATAATCATGCTTTGCTTGATTGCAGCCAAATGTTGGTATCCCTCAAAGTAAAGCTCTCGCTGTTCTCAATCAGAGCAGGCTGCAGCTGTCAGTCAAAACTGAAAGCAGCCAAGCACGAATTTTTGAAACAGTACATACTCTTGCAGTGCACAGTTTACTTTCAGTGTTCAAATCTGAATGCACTTATGAATGATTCCTATACTTCAAATAGAGATCCATATTCAGAACAGGCTTGATGCTTCCCAGCAGCAAGGAATAGGTGATGCTATGATAGCAGAGTTGGCTTTTGTGGTTCAGGTGAATGAACGTGGCTAATGTAATCCAAGTGGGCAGCCATCTGCAGGGTTAAAGGTGCAAGACAATTTGGGGTATTTTTGAGTGATGCAAAGACTACATCCTTCACTTGACAGCTTTCCAATCCTCTTGCTGCTGGGAAGTCTTGAGGAGGGAAGTGTCGCAAGGAGAGATGGCCAAGAGCTGTGGAAAACAACTTTCTAGTCTTGGTAATGTTGAAGTGTGAAGAAGGAGGTGAAACATCCTACAGAGATGGGTACAGAGCAGCTGCTGCGGCTGAGAGAGCTGCATATCTGGCTAAAGAAACCTCTTGTTTAGGTAACATATTGTGCAGGATCCTATGCAAATTGGGGGCCAGCACTGGCTATTTGGACTGTATACATTGTATATGCAACAAAGGCAATTGCTGACTTTCCTACTGCCTCGAACCAGCTCTGTCTATGCTCGCAAACCCAAAGCGTACTGTGTTCATCCAGCAGAGCTTATCATCTGCCGCTGTGGAGCGTAGAGGTAGCGCTCTGTTCCTCTGTCACATGTTACATGTCTGTAGATAGCAGGGGTCTGTGTCATTTAAATGGGTATTGCCAGGAACTGTTTTGCATTGTTGTTTTGAGCCATATTGCTAATCAGTTGTCATGAGAATGTGGTGGTAAGATCTTCAGTGCTGAAAGTGAGCTGGAATACACAGGTGAGTGGAGGGCAACAAGCTGTTGCCATCAGGAGAGGAAGAGTACCAGCACTCTTAAAAATATGTATACACATTTTAAAATTTAAGTTAAAAAATAAATATTATGTTATAGTCATGTTGCAAACTGGATTTTACAGCTTTTTTTCCTTATCTTTTGCTTTTATCCCACAGTTACTCTATTCGCCATTCCATAAGCATGCCTGCAATGAGGTAATATGCTACCCGTATTCTATTTGCTATGGTGATGTTCAGCAGTGTAATGAGGGGGGATTTGCATACTCAATCCTGATCCTGCAGGTTTTAGTTGGATGAACAGTCCCACTTCAATCAATTAAGGTTGCTCGTGTAGATAAGGACTGCAGGACAGGCCATCTGTGGGGTTTTTTTCCTTTTAGTTGTATTAACTAGTTAATCTCTTGCACAAGCCTTTGAGTAGATGAAGCAGTTCTGAGATGTATTGGGATAGTTGATTGTTACCAGGTTTGTATTACTGAATCTGAAATTCAGTTCTGCTGGTTTTAGAACATCATCCAAAGTCCATTAACGTCAGAGATGTTTTCCACTCCAGCAGGCTTTGGATCATGTTCCTATAGAGGGATTTTATATGAGTGCTTTCATATTTTAGTGGCCTATAATCATGCTTTACTTGACTGCAGCCAAATACCGATGTCTGTTCAAGTAAGACTCTGACTGTTTCCAATAAAATTAGGATCCAGCTTTCTTTTTATCCCCTTGGCCTCTACATATATGAATATCCTACTCCCTGTAAAGCATGTGGGGAAAACAAATCTCCTAACTACATGATGGACATTAATTCATCCAACTGCAGCAGGTGGATAGTTTAAGGCAGGCATTCACCAATGTATCCCATGGGTCAAATGTAAGTCATAAAACTCAGTTTCTCTCTCCTTTTGACCCTTTTATCACCTGTTTAACAGAACAAAAGGTAAATCTGCATTATTTTTCCAAGTGGCTTTTGTTTGTCCTTGTAGGAACAGGATAGCCAGGCCAGTTTGGTTTCAATTACTAGACAGGTTCTGCTTTTGCAAATTTGAAGCTAAAATATATTTATCCGATTTCCATAATTGGATTTGACTGACAAAGCACAAGTGACTGTTCATACCCTATCAGTCTACAGCCCTGTGCTGCCAGCCAGGCCTCAGTCTGTCCTGCGGCTTTGCATGGTAAGAACTTGTCAAACTGTGGAGTTACGCCTTTGCATTTGCAACTCACTCAATTCCTTCCACTTTCTTTCTCTCCTAGGAATTCCCCAACTTTCAAATCATTTGAGGAGAAGGTTGAGACCACTGTCACAAGTCTTAAGGTAAAGGTTAGAGGCAGTTGCATGACTGTGTTAAAGTATGACAGCTTAGTCTCTATCATTTGTACAGACTGATTGAACTTGCCATTCAATCATCAAAAATTTCACAGAACACCAATGGCAAATGCAGGCCAAAGAAACTGCAAAGAAAGTCTTTCTCTGCTTTGTTACTAAGAAATTACTCCTGCTGTCTGCCAAATTAAACAAGTGGTCCCATCCCTGAGCCACCCTCCTGCCAATACTAGAGATGTGCTCACCAGGTGCCCCTTGTTCAGCTGATGGCAGCTGTTCTGTAGCTCGGGTGTGGCTCTTAGCACTGGACTCATCTTTCTTTAATGCAGGTGTGTTTCCTCTCAAATTGGAATGTTTTGTCTGGATTTAAAATTACAAAACTCTATTTGCTGTGAGACAGGAAGATCTGATGGCAAAGTTACCAATTATGACTAACAGCACTTGTTAAAGACAGTATCACTTGGCAGGACAGAGCAGTGAGCTAATCTTTGCTGCATGGGAAGGCACATTCAAGTGGGGAACAAGAGGGTTTGTCTCCTAATGGCTTTTATTCATCAGATACAGTCAAATGTTCTCATAAACTGGCATTTTACTTTGTTGCAATAGATTCCAATACGTTCCAAGTACAGTCTGTCAGCGGACAAAGGCCAGGTTATAACCCCCTCATTTTAGGGGGAACTGAAAACACAGTTGAAAAATAGGTGAAGGTAAACTGGTGTTGTAACTTGTAAAGCATTAAAAGGTGAGAAAATGGCCTTCCGCTTGGACAGAAGAACGTTCCTTCTTAGAGAAAATGTAGATTACAGCTAGAACTGAAGCAGCAGGTGCACAGGGAAGGTCTGTGTTGTCCGTGCCACCATGAAATTGTACAGCACAGAAGATTTTCCAGTCAGTGCCTGAGGAAAGTCAGCGCAGAGAGTCTGACTTATTTTTATGTTTCTAAATAAGCATGTCCATCAAAATTCGGAGTTGCTCTATGATTTTCAGCTTTTGAGTATTCACATTTATTTAGTGATAGGCTGTTCTGACAATATGTGAGTCATGGTGGTGTAGGGTAATGTGATCTTCATTGCACTGTGTCAGAGAAGTTCATCTCAGTTTCACATCTCACATCTCTCATGTCATCATCTCAGTTTCACAAGTGGGAGGCAGCATCCCAGGGAAGACTAGGAGCATCCCAAGGAGCTAGAACAGAGCACAGACTTTCAGAGCCTCAGCTTAGTGCGTTTATATGCTTTCCTATTCATTCTTTTCACCTTAGATGCAAGTGCTTTTTATACTCAGTCTCACTGTAGGAGAAATCATTCATCCAGTGGGGTGCATCAGCTTGGAAGATCTGATTTCCTGTCTGTTGCAGTCAAGCATATCACTTGCTTATCCCTTTGTGTTCCTTCTACCCATTTAGATAGTGAATACAGTTGATTGTAACTCCTGAGATCTGAAATGGATTTTTTTCTTCCTTTTTCACCACTCACCAGTTGGAAAAGTGAAGTACTTTTTGTACCCATTTAGTCAGTAAACCTACTCTCAGGGCTTTCAGTAGTACTTCTAGCTCCCAAATTTGCTTCTAGACTACTGTAGACTCCACAAATCCATTCCTCCTACATTTAGGCCACTCTGTGAGAGGGGCAGCTTAAAAGACTTTTGCCTTGATTTGAGGGGTAATGGACAAATGTGAACGATGTCCTTTCTGCATCAAGGGAGGAGTGTGCATGTCCCACTGCCTCAGTATGTCATTCAGAAAGAGGGAAAGTCAATTCAAACTGCACAGCTCTGAAGACCATTTCTTCTCACAGTGAACTGCTTGAGGAGCCTGATCTTGTTTTGCTGGTTAAGGAAAGGAGGTCTTCCAGGGGAGACTATTTGTTTCTTAGCGGATCAAAGTTCAGAGGGCTCTTTGATCATCCTTTAAGGAATCTTTGATTAAGCAGGACAAAACAAAAAGTTGATTGAGTACACACAGGGCTATTGGCCAGAGGCATTCAGTAAAGTAACTTACACTATTCTTGTTTTCAGATGGAAGAGTATGCAGAAAGGCAAATAGAAAATGAAACTGCATTGTTTGTGAGGCTTCCAAATTCAGATGCACCTTATTGAGTCATTTAAAACAGTGCAGGAATAGTCTGCTTTCACAATCACTCTGATCAGTCCAAATCAATTGAGAACTTTAATTGGCAAATAAAAGTCATGAGTTTTACCATGAAAATGTAGTGGTAGCTTTACTAGGCAGTGGCTCCTTTTCACTGCAAGTTCTGGGCCTCCCAACATCTAACAATGCACGTGTTTTGTATTGCTGTTTGCAAAAACCAGGGATGGACTGGCACTTTCTGGAAGTCGACACAGCCCATTAGACTGGATATGCATTTTTACCTCTGGGGATGAGAACTTTTAATAGCAGTGACTCAAACTGTCAGAGCAAATATCAAGCATAGTACTAGTTCCTTATTTTGTTGAACTTTCAAGCTAGGCCAGCTCCTGTGCTAGCTGATGAAACAAAGGATTACATAGGATTAATCCTTTGGAAACCAAGGACATAAAGTTCATTTAATTAAATTAATCATCTTAAGCATTTAGTAGCTTACAGACTGGAAGAACGCCAGCTTGTCTTTAAGTCCTGCAGCAGTTCTAGGATGGAGTAAAAAGTTTTGCCCTATTTTCAGGTTGGAATCAACTTCAAGTGGGCATCATTTGGTGGTGAACCACCAAAGAACATTCTCTTAACAAGGCAACCTGGTCAAAACTATTTTGTCTCTTCATCACTTAGTCTTGACCATTTCCAAATTTTTACCTAGAGCTCTGTCTTTGTTAGGAAAACTCTTTTTCAGAGATATAGTCATACTGCGTTTTGGTTTTAATACTTGTATTAACAAAGTCAGCAAACTGAAGCATTTTGAAAGTAGGTGACCTGTAAGCACATTGGTATTAATTTCATTAATATCATTAATGTAATTTGATATATTTTCCTCTCCCCTCCCCACATGAAAATGCTGTAGGCAGTTTTATATATACCAGTATCTTCGCAGATACAAGTAACTACAGGGAGGCAAGCTGCTGGTATTGTTCTTTGGTTACTATATTCCTTCTGCTGTCCAAAATCCCAGTGCAGTTTGTGTATTTTTGGGGAGCAACTGTATTACTGTTGCTGGTGATGGGCCACTTCACTCAGCAAGTGAACCAGTTCATTTCAATACCCATCTTTTATCCAGCCTTTTAGAACTCAGAAAACCAGTGAAACCAGCGTGAGCTACTCATGTGAAGAACCACACTAAGTTTACTGGTAGGATCTGGGATCCTGCCTGGGAGCTGGGATCCTGCCCGGGATCTGCTTAGGGACTGGTTCCTTTAGGTGTATGTTATGTGCCACTGGCGGATTTTATGATTGCGCCCTAGAGGAGGAAAGGGGTTGCTTTATTTGAATGTTCTTATAACTTTTGTTCTAAGGAGAGCCCAACCCCGCATGTTCTCTGCCTGCTTTGAACAGTTCTCAACCCTTCATGGCCTTGGGGTGGAATGCAAATGGGACTTGCTACAGTGTGAGCAGAGGAACTTGCTGTTCTTTGTTTGTCATATTTCAGACCAAGGTTGGTGGAACAAGCAACACAGGGGGCAGTTTTGAAGAAGTTCTCAGCTCTACAGCTCATGCCAGTGCTCAGAGCTCTCTTGCTGGCACCCGAGTCCCTGAGAGTGAAGAAGAGCTTCAGTGTTAGACCGCAGCACTCCTGAGCCTCAGAGGCCTCTCTGAAGAGACTTGTCCAGCCAGTGAGTTTCAGACCTCTCCCACCACCCAACTTGTGCAACCAGGTTTTGTCAGTTGCCTTCCTGGCCTTGTGCTGGAGAAACTTTCCCTATTTGTATTTTTGATGGGCCATTTTATCATCAGGTACTTTGTACACCATAGAAACCACATGCAAGTCATTGACTTAAATGCTCTAAATACTGCACTATGTGACCAAAAGAGTTTTCATCTAACTTCCTTCCAACACTCTCCCAGTTTGTTTCTTTAGTTCAGGTTTCTGTCGGTTTCCAACTCCCCTCTCAGTGCCACATCAGACAGATGGACCCAGAGCTGTGCAATGATTCCTACTGCCAGCACTAGTCCCTATACCAGCTGCCTACCAGGCGTACCAGGTGCCCTTTGATCAGGAGTGTCTGTACATGATCTATTTCCCAACGGAATTAAAATCACTTATTGTCACAAGAGATGTTTTCTCCTTCACTGGTACAGCCTGGTGTTGCCCTCCACCCATTAGTCAGCAGAGTTGAGGAAGACAGGAGACACCTTAGTAATTCATATGGAAACTGAGCTGATCACAAGGTGGTCACTGTAACTGGAAAAGCTTGTTTTAAAATTACCATTGCTTGCTCTCTGGTTTGCTAAGACTTGACAGTATAAGTTACAGAAGGAGGTGGAGTGGAGGGAGCCTGTAGTATTTTTGCCTCCATATCTTTTCTTCAAATAATAAGGGAAGGTATTTATAAGCCTCAGTCAAAACACAGCCTTAAGTGAAAGAATACAAACCCAACACTTTGCTTAAGATGTGCCATTGGTTAGGGCACCCATGCCTTCAGCCCATGTTCCAGAGCTGCTAGCATAAAATTGTTATGACACCCAGGATGAACAGGGACTTTACTTTTGGTGTCACATTTTATCACGCTTCGCTCCAGGTCATAATCCCACCTACCACATTATATCTATCTGCCCGATCACCAGAAGCCAGCTGTCTCTCAGCTTTGATTGATTCAGCATGTTTGCTTGCATCCTTTTAACATTTTTTCTAAGTGCAGCACACTTGTGACACTGTCTTGCTGTCTAGTGAGCACGTGACAGTCTGCATGTTGCATTATTTGGTTCACCAGACTGAGATGAGCGCAGGAAAGTATAAACAAGATGGAAAAGAGTCTGGCTACTTTCAAATGGATGTGGATTTTTAGCATAGCCAAAGCTTCGAATCAGTGTTAGTAAGTGTGAAGTTACAGACTGCTTAAAATCTTGTGAGAAAAGTTGGCTTTAAGTGATTTTTTTATCCTCGCGTGGCTTTTGTTATAGTTTATGCAGAGTTGGAAGTCCTTTTGTAATGTTCTACTGGACATAAGTTAACTTTGGACATTTATATCAAATGCCTCTATAGCGTGATTTTTAGCATGAAAGCAAAGCTAAATAGTATTTTGCAGTTCAGATTTCTTGTGACAATTTGCTAGCTTATTTTAAGTGGGTTTGTGCATAAACATGAATTTATTTAACTAAAGAAGATACTCCTGGTCAATTTTGTGTAAATTAAGTTATTGATATTCTTATTAAAAGTAAATTCTTACTTTACACTTTGTGATGTTTTCTTTCCAATTCTGTGTCTCTACCAGTCTTACTGTGCATCTCTAAGCACTGCAGTTTACCTTGATACTCTGTGCAATTTACCTTGATACTCTGTGGTGATATAGCAAAACTTCATCTGCCATTCCTAGTTTTTAAAATCTGTTCAGTTCCTCCTGGCCCTGAAATTCCCCATGGAAATGTCATCTAAGTTTTGGAAATGTTGAGGTTCAAAGGAGAAAAATAATTGTCCAGTAAAAGTAAAGTATAGGGTAGAAAACATCTTCTAGGTCTATGACCTTCTCTTGAGCAGGGCCAGCAGCCCAACCAAGGTTAAAACATGGAGTCCAAGGACTGTCACCTTCTACAGGCCACCAGTTTAGACCTCATTTTATTTATGTATTTATGTATGTATATACACACAGACAAATGCTTATGGAAAAGCAGTAAATTGTTTTTAACTACATTTGGTAAGAAAGAGCATAAATCAAAAAGCTTGTGTAGGACTCAGGTTGGCCAGACAAGCTTCTCTTCCACAGCAATCCTTACACATTATTGTCACTACAGCAGCTGCCGCTATGTATAAGGTTGATGCTGATATGAATAGCTCAGGAGAGGAGGTGGTTTCCTCTCACAAGTGGCATGTCAAGGGCTTGGTACATTTCTACATATGAACAGTGTGCATTTCACACCACCTGATGCCTCACTTCATGAGCCCTCATGGCTCATGCTTTCTAAGCATGCTTTCTTCTCCAGCCTCTTTCCAGCTAGCTCCTCTTTCTATTAAAATGCAGGGCCCAAACCTAACATAGGATTGCAGCTGCAGCGAGTAGACAGGAATGTAATTGTTAATGAAGCACCTGCTGGATTTGTTCAAACAAAACCAAACCCTACCCAACTCACACTCAAACCATGTCTCTGTGTTTCAGGCTGGTATTTACCTTTCTTGCACCACTGTGTGGCTGGCTGGGGCCCAGCATGCCATCCTTCCCCTGGATCCCCTGCAGAGCATCATATTGCCAGCCAGTAAAGCCTCCTGCAGCACTGGAGGAACAGACTGGTCCTGCTGGGGTAGCACACATGCTGTGTGGCTTTCTGTCAAACACCTCATTTAAGGCCACTTTTCTTGTTCTCGGTTCTGTCTTCTAATGCATCTGTAGCTCTTTCATGCCTGGCATTCAGTGCAAGCTAATGCTGTCTATGATTTGTATGCCTCTCATTGGAATAAAATCACTAAAGCTTCACAAGCCCACTCCATCACCCCTGTGGTATGACAATCAGCCACTGATAACCACTGATCAGTTTTCTATTGCTCAGTAAAGCTTGTCTTGTTCTTCTGGGGTTCCCACAGGGTACAGCTACTGCTTTGTGGGGTTTCTTGTGCAGAGTGGACATCCCACATCTCTGCTGGACCAACATGTTCTGCAGATTCTGTGCACAGTGCCAGCCACCAAGGCAAGAGCTCCCAGCAGCTCTGCACCAGCTGCAGAACACAGCACAGGCATGGGGCAGGCCCCTGATGCTTGTGTAAGGGAGACATTTCCAAGTCATGGTGCCTGAAGGTGTGTGCTCAGCTACATTACCTACCTTTAAAGGGGATGGCAACTGAATTTAGTTTTATGCTGCCTCATTTGACATGTGGCTGAAGTCAAGCAAGCTAGCTCCAGGTCTTCACCATGTCATTTTTTCAGGTGCAAGCTTTCCTTATCTAGTAACTGTGGCATCAACCCTAGTCTCCAGCCGCACATGACTCTACAGTTAGTAGGCACAGACACTGGCCTCATGACGGCATTTACCACCACTACAGCTTTACTTGACAATCATACAGCACTTTTACATTAGCCTTATTACTTCCACTAAAAACTGTCACAGCCTGAACAGAGGCAGCCAGCGCTACATGAGCATTCAGGCTTTTGTATTAGACTCCACAAACTCAAAATATGGCTCCCAACCTTGTCTATTCTGTGATTATCAGACACCTGTGGCAAGAGTCTCTAGAACTGACCATCTGGGGTGAGGGGTGTCAGGAATACTGGCCTTCCAGAAACTTCAGCACCATTCCCTGATACAACACATGAAGAGTGGAAAAACTGCATCAAACAATAAGAATTGAGAAAATTAATTAATGAGATTACCAGTTTTATCCATCATCACTTCTTAAGGCTTATGCACTCCAAAGAAATCTCATTGCTAAGTCTGGCTCTGTCAAGAGCTTCTAGAGAAACACGCTTATTGGTCTTCACTTCTGTGTAGTGCAGTGAACAAATATTATCCTATCTGATACAGATGGAACTTAAATCCAGACATACTGATGAATCACAGAACAGGACTGCCTGTCCCAGTCAATGCATTACATGAACAGATTAGGTTGCAGTCAGCTGATTTTTTTAAACTTCCCTGAAATACCCCAGTGCAGAATCTGTTTGTAACTAGGACTGCATCAATCAGAGGCTACATCTGGTCTACAACACAAACTCTGAACCAGGAGGTAACTATCCTACCTGCTCCTATCTAAGTGGTCCTGGAATTCTCAACAGTAAATGTATGGAAAAAAAATCTGCTAGAAGAATTAACAATTCGGAGAAAATACAACACATGGAATATAAAACAAAGTGTTTATTACAGCTACAGTGTTTAGGAACACCTCAGGAATGTGGAGATGTAGCAGCTATTGTTTTATTCCTTTCTGTGTTGATCAGAGATACAAGCTGGAGTATTTCAGGGTGAACAAACTTTCCTACAAAACAGAAGAAAGGGAAAGTTAGTTAAAACTGTTCTAATTTTCCTGTGTGCAAAAGGCTGGCAGTGAAATGTTAGCAGTGACATTGCTTTAGGCTCAGAATAAATGTCAAATTATTCTTTAAAAAGAGGGTACTCCCAGTTTTAATCCAGCTACGGAATGCCTAAGAGTAGTTACAGTCCTTCACCCAAAAAGTTATAAAAATACTCTGTGCTCTGCTAAGACCCTTAAGAGCTGAAAAGGGGATGTACCCTGACCAAGACAATCCCATACTGTGTATCCTGCTACAGGCAACCACCCCAGTTACAGATGCCCTTAGGGCATGTGCCACAGGTTCTACTGAGACACCACCTCAGTTTAAGTTACCGAATTGTGGTAGGAGGGCAAAGATGTCAATTATAAAACTAAGCACTCCAGCTTTGTTGATGTTGTTCTTCTTTCCCTTCTTCCCTAATCAAATTAATGCATTTTTCAGAGAGCTTATTATTTCTGAGGAGTCACCAAGGTACAAATGAGACTTGTCCTAGACTGTCTGGTGACTACTGTCTGTCCCTCATTTTCTGCCAGGACAGGATGACTTGGAGCCACAGTCCGCTTATGGTGTTCAACAACCTTGCTAACACAGTGAAGACTATTTTACCTGTTTTTCCTTTCAACTATCAGTTTATTTTGAGAAGGACAAAAAGCAGTGGACAGAATATAAAGTGATATGTTTGCACCTAAAACATTTCACTGAGCTGGTTCTCACATGTACCTCATACAGGCCACACAAGACCACAGCTCACATAGGGATAACAAGTTCTACTTCACTGGTTCATGAAACACTTAGACTAGAAACAAGCCACTGCCAGTGCATCAGTGAAGCCTGCAGCCTCTGTTATACCCTCTTCTGGTGTTACAGGGAGATCCTTAAACGTATATGAGCGTAACGAACGCTGAGTCTCTCTAGGTAAAGAGTGACGTAAAAGGAACTTGGCATAAATGAAATTCAGGTTCAATACCTACAGATAAAAGTAAGGTATTTTCATTCTGCATTAAGTTTCCCCAAAAGCGTTTAAGGTACGAGTGAAATAATCAGCTCTCACTTGCTCCAAGCATCTACCTGAAAAAAGGCAATTTGTATATTTAATTTAAAAAAAGGAAAAGAAAAAAGCAACCCAAAAAAGCCCAAATGTCATACCAGCAGTTGAATCGTAAAAATCCTGCAGTCTGCCAGGTGTGTTTTCCAGCTCTTCATATTCAAATGCTTGCAGTATCATCTCACACTGATCCAACTGCTTTACAAACTTGGCTTCTGCAGTATGCTGGTTTTCATATTCCTGAACAGATTTGCAGTTATGAGACAAAAAAATCTGTTGTTCTGAACCAGAATATTAGAAGCTCTTTATATATCTAGAATCTTCTTCATCAGTACAAGCCACTCCATAAATATTCATGATAGTTAGGTCTTTCTAAGATTGCTTTTTAAGACTACCTTCATCCACTTTCAAAACAGCTGAAATAAGTATGTGCCAAATTTTGATTCAGTGTAATAGGACTTAAGAACATGATTCTTTCGCATGTTTTGACTCTAAAACATACCAAGCATTTTGGCTGAATCAGGGATGATATGGAGACAACCTTTACACAATATGTAAGTTCAGTAATAGGTTCAACTTCACAACAGTTTCATAGAAAGACCTTTTCAGGCCAAGCTAAGGCCATCCAGTCACCACAGTGTGTACCTATGCATTACCATTACTGGGTTTTAAGACCTGTTTTTCACTTTTCTCCAGTACTTGCTGGTTTTGCAAGGAGTTTTTCTTTACATTTCTGCTGTCATTCCTTTTTATCTCTCTGGTCTAATCTGTCTGAGCTGCTTATGTCTTTGTGTCTTTCCTAGAAGACACGGAGGGGATTTATGGGTTTCTTCCCCTTCAGACTTTAAGTCCTTTAATCTCTCTGCTATCTTTTCTCTCTCTCCAGTCACCATCAGTATGAATATTATGTATTCACATTTCCAGACAACTTGAACAGTTTTTGCTGTCATTTGCTTTCTGTGATGGCTGCAGACAGGTCTGCCAGTTCATTTTGTCTTCTCTAAAACTACTGCATTTTCTTGATCTCTCATCACCTAGTCTTCTCCTGACTCCCAAAACCAAGCACAGGAAAAGGCTTCTTTCCTTGCAGGTTACCATCACCTTGATACCTTCAGCAGGTCTGATTCCATCCATCACCACCACCAATAATCAGACCAGAGGTTGATTAACCACCACTAACCACACCAAGCCCATCTGTGCTTTCAGCGCCACCCAGCCTACAACACACAGCCATTCTGCAGTCAAGAGCAGCACAACTGCAGAAGAGCTGTTCCTACTGAACAAAGCACATGGGATCCCTTTCTGCACCTTAAGAAAACAACTGTGGGTGTGGGTGTCATTCACAATGGCAAGATCCTGGGTTGTAATTCCAGCACAGCAGTGCTCAGATAAGTGTGACTGACTGCTATTAGGAGCCTGTTCTTATGCTTATTGCTTTACACTTTGTCATGGTTTAACACAGCACTGCACCGGCTACTAAGGAGAAAAATGACTGCTACTGCTGAACCCAGGACACACTTGAAAGTCAGAAATCCAGACTTCGATAGCAATGATTGATTCATATACCACCCTATTTGGATTTAAATGATGCTTTACATTTTCAGTTACATTTTGATCATTTTTCCAGTACTCAATTTCTACGTTTTAAACTCCTTTTCCTCTTTTCAATCTGAGCTTTGCCTTATCTTTAGATTTTAAATACTACTACTTATTTTCTTATACGTATTTATTTTTAATTCTTTTCTTTCCTTTTTTTTTTTTTTGGCTGCCAAAAAGAAAAAACCTCTTGGCACCACTACAAAGGAGAACTTTACGAAAAGAACTATGGCTGTTTGCCTATAAAGGTCTATCCCACCTTCAGCAATTAATTGGGAGTATCAATCTGTTATCAACCTCTTTGTGCCATACAACCCACCAGCTCTTTTTCATGCCTCAGCTCGTATTAACCTCAAGAAACAGCAGCTATTACATGTGCTACTGTGCAGTGCTAAAATAAACACTGTTTCCTCCCTGCAGGTGTTTAAGAGGGCGAAACAACAGTAAGCTTTGGAAAAACAGCAACTGGTCTCTCTAATACCACAGTCTGTCTTTCAAAAATCACTCCCGTGCTTTTGCTCTTGAACATAAAAAAGGACAGGGCTGAAACATGCTGATTCTTGCTCTTTAATGTTTTTTTAAAAAATATTCTGGATTTCTAAAGTGAAAATACACTGGAGGCATCTTTCTGCCACCTTTCTCCCCTCCAGCAGGCCTGCAGAGGGCACATCAATCCAGCCCAAAGCAATAGACCTTGTAAGGCTGAAAGGGAAGGAAGGACAGAGACAAAGCTGAAAGGGAAATGGGCACACAGACGAGGGCAGAGCAGTGCAGGAGCTTGCTAAGAGTGCCAGCAGATGCTGTCCCAGCCACTGTTCAGCTCTGGGCCATAACTTCCTTCACTCATAAAAAGAAATCAGAGGGAGATGCCTGTGGCCAGCTGAGAGCAGAGCATCCACACCAACTGATCAGAGGCTTCTGTTTTCTGCATTTTTTTCTTCCTTTTTCTTTTAATAAGCAGCTAGTTGTTCCACTTAAAATAAGACCGGGGACTATATGTGAATATTAGATCTTTAGGTTACACTTGCTGCTGTATGGGTTACACTCACTGCTGTATGGGTTACACTCCTACTACTGCATTAGAGGCTCAATGCCAATAAATGATCCTGAAGGTAGAAACAAAGAACAAATTATCAAAAGCAGGCATATGTTAACTTATGGTTAATGAGAATGATAAAAAGCTAACATGCTGAAGAACTAACTGCCTACTGAACCAGCTCTATACAATCAGAAGAGCAGACTGGGGCAAAGGAAAATAATATTTGCAAAAAAAAAAAAAAAAAAAAAAAGTCCTGCAGGACTAATCTTATCAAAACCTCCTTTTCCTCAATTATAACAGCTTCCCAAATGAGAAGAAATCAGTACTCATTAAACAAATGCACACACATTATTTCCCAGATCTGGTTATTCTGACTTGCCCCCTATACCTTGAATGGCAACACTGAAAACCCATCCCCATTGCCAGTTTCACCACAACTGGAAAGAGAAGAAACACACCCCAACAAACAGAGTGCTGTAACAAAAGGCAGAAATTGGCTGCAAGTACCTCAAATTTAATAACAAAGTGAAAAACTAAGAGTATCAGCATAAAATACAGTTTCAGGTCACAGAGTCCAATATAATGCTTTATTTGCAACAACATGTGAAGGACAGATCATAGATCTATCTATATCGTTTATCAATATATCAAATATCAACATATCAAATATCATTTGCCCTCATACAACTGTATGGCAGGACAAGACTAAGTACAATAATTATCATCTTGAATTGTTTGGAGATAATCTAATTACCCCTGGTTTTCAAGTGTGAAAACCCTAATTAACAGCACGAGTTCAAATCAAAAAGTTAAATCACCTTCAAATACAGAAGATACTTTCTAAAACAAACATTTTAAGGTACCCAGACCAGCGAGTAAGTGGTGCTGCTTGTAGAAAAGCACTCTTCTGAGTCAATACACCACATTTAAGTTTAAACTAGAAGTTACTACTAAATATTTCAGCCTAATGAGCTGTATAAGAAAGAAATGGAAGACACATATTCTTTGCATAAAAAGCAGAAAATACTCCATAGCATCATCAACTCCCATTATTTTTTTGTGCATTAAAAGATCATGAGCTACAAATGGTCAGATGTGAACAAGAGAGATACTGTAGTAAGAAAACACATTTATATTCAAGAGGACTGGATGCAGAGGACAAAACCTTCCTTCTGTTGTACAAAGTCCTGGACAGGTCCACCTGGAACTTTGCAAAGCCAAAGGCAGAACCTGGTTATTTTACCAAAGTTTGGGATTTCTATTTCAATAGGATTCCAAAGTGACCCTGACTCACACTATTAGCTTTACATCCCAAGCAAATGAATCTATGTTGCTTGAGGCCAAAATAAGATCACCATTTCATAGGTGAACAAGAAAAGGACAAGGAGTCACTTAATTTTAGCAAAGGATTAAAAGCATGTAAACTTACTTCCCAGAGTTCATAGATTTCTTTTCTGAGCTCCTCTGACAGAAGCTGAGTCAGTTGCTGCATAGCTGCCTGGAAAAAAATAAATAATAAAAAGCTATTTTATCTATTTTTTGAGCAAGCATGTAATTTCCCTCCTCCCCCTGGCCAAAGAATTAAATACTTGTTACCAAGTTTGTAGAGACATACACTGTACAGTTTATTATTGTATCTGGTCTGCATGGCCAGGTTTTGGTAGAGTGGAGGATACAGAGAAGGCTTCTGTAGGAAGCTGCTAGAAGCTTCCCCTCTGTCCAACACAGCCAATACCAAGACAGCCCCACTGCTGGCCCAGGCCAAGCCCACGAGTGGTATCCCTCTGGGATAACATATTTAAAAGCTTCTGCTTCTCTGCAGAAGCAACTGTAGCCAGAGAAAGGAGTGAGAATATGTGAGACAAACAGCTTGGCTGACCCCAAGGTCAGCACAGAAGGAGGGCAGGAGGTGCTCCAGGTACCAGAGCAGAGGTTCCCCTGCAGCCTGTGATGCAGACCACAAGGAGACAGGCTGTGCCCCTGCAGCCCATGTTGGTTTACTGTGGAGCACATACCCTGCAGCCTGTGGAGGACCCTACACTGGAGTAGGGGGATGCCTGAAGGAGGCTGGGCCCCTGTGGGAAGCCCACACTGGAGCAGGCTTCTGGCAGGACCTGTGGTGCCTTGGAGAGAGGAGCCCACGCTGGAGCAGGTTTGCTGGCAGGATTTGTAACCCCTTGGGGGACCCACACTGGAGCAGTCTGTTCCTGGAGGGCTGCACCCCATGGAAGGGACCCACGCTGGAGCAGTGCATGAAGAATTGCAGCCCATGGGAAAGACTCACACTGGAGAACCCCCTGCATCAATGGTGGGGAGGAGGCAGAGAATTCAGGAGTAAGTTAAGCACGAGAAAAAAGGACACGGGGGAAGAGAAGGTGTTTTACGATTTTTGTTACTCATTTTCCTGCTCTGATTTGATTGGTAATAAATTCATTTCTGCAGTTGAGTCAGTTTTGCTCATGATGGTAACTGCTGAGTGACTTCTTCCTGTCCTTATCTTGCCCATGAGCCTTTCGTTGCACTCTCTCTACCCAATCTAGCTGAGGAGGGGAGTGACAGAGCAGCTTTGGTGGGCACCTGGCATCCAGCCACAGTCAGCCCACCACAATTATTCTAGAGTGCACATGTATGCAAACCTGCCAAAGAAACAGTAGGACCACTCAGTGAAGAATCTTTTCTGGGAGCTGCTTAAGTAAGTTGTTAGACAGGTAGTCTACAACACAAGAAAAAGCCTGTGTATCCAATATCTTCAAGAGTCCAGAAAGAAGCTCAAAGCAAGGCAGGCAAGCCAGGGAACTGCTGTCAATTACCAGCTCTGCCTCCCAGATTTAATTAGTGGACTCAACATTTGAACTCAATAGGTTACAGGCGCAGTGTTGACAAGCAACTGCCCCCTCCCAGTCAAGTAGCACATTTCCACTAGCAGGAACAGCTACTGATTCTCAGGCAACACAACACTAGTCTTTAAAAATCTCCAATTTTGAAAAACAGGAAAAAAAATCCATTTAATACCCTGCAGCAATAAAACATGACCCTCCTGGACTGAGACACCATTTGTTCAACAACAAAAATCCTGGTACAAGGTCTAACAGTATCAAACTGATGGTATCAGCAAGCAGAAACTGTTCATGCTCTCCCAGCTGATCAGTCTCACTTCTGTGCTATTTCTACTCTTTTCCTATTAAGATTAAAGACTGCTTCTGAAACAATCAACATCACAGGCAAGACAAAGGTTTTATGCCACAATTAGTTCTCCACTTCAAACACAAGGTACAGTTTCACAATACAGCCGAACTGAATCAGCTGCTCTCCACTACTGAAGCATCAAGGTCTTGTTACTTTCCACCTCCTTCCAGCGCTGGAGCTCATCAGATATCAAGGTTATCAGGCCAAAATGATTGTTCGAGTTCATTTTCTGTTGCCTTAGCCTTGGTGACACTAGCTGATTAAACTTACCACATGAGCAGCAAACTTCAGAACCAGCTCAATGTCAGCCGTAGAGCAAAGGGGAAAAAAGGAGAACTCTGCAGGAAAAGCAGCATACTAATAATTCAGCTCAAGCCCCCTCATGAAATGGTTACCTTTGGTAAATACCAAAGTATTTCACAGTCAGCCTAAATGTTGAATACTTGACCATCCTTCCCACAAAGTCAACAGCAATTCCTCACTGAGTGAAAAGGGAGCAGAAGGAGCTGCAAATACTTAAGAAAACTTCTTAAACATACTTAAGCATCAAAATATCTTTTTTACTGCCTAAATACAAGTGAGAATTATATCTAGGCAAAGTTGAAGCTTGATCTTCAGTGACAAAACAATCTTTGGGGGCTTCCCAAAAAGAGGGGTTATTTTGTTTGTTTAGTGTGAGAACACAGTAGGAAATAAATTGGGGGAAAGAAAAACCCAAAAAAGCCCAAACCAAAACTGCAGTCAGCAAAGATAGTACTTCAAGGATACCGAATACCCCTTTGATCTTTAATTTCCGATTTCATAGCAATGAGGTTACTCCTGGAGTTCATCATAGGCTCCCCAACCCCAGGTTTTAAACAGATAAGGCAGAGAAAGCCTGCCCAAGGACCAGGCTCCCCAAGACTGTAAGGGATGCCTGTAGGCAGCTGCTCACAGGCCAGGTGAAGGCAGCAGCAGGCAATCAGCCTCAGGGGTGCCACCCCTGCCATCCTCCGGCAAGCAGAGTAGAGGTAAAGTAAAAGGGAAGTGGTGGTGGTGAAATACTAATTGCAGCATTTTTTACACTCTTTGAAGAGCTAATTGGAGCCTCTAAAGTTTCTGAGGCATCACGTTGCCCTCTAGCTGTGGCTAGAGGAGCAGTTTACATTTTCTTCAAGTAACAACGAACCAGAAATGACAAACCAACATTGTATATGTATTTGTATATGTACAAAGCCAAACATAAAATAACTCTAGGCATGCTGCACTCAAAGACTTGTGACAAAAAAAAATAAAATAAAAGACACCTGTGTCTGGAGTCCTGTGCAAATGGTTTAAATAAAGTCCCTGTCACACATGATCTGGCACCATGCAAATGATCCACCACAAATTCCTACCCACATTCCTCAGTGCACCTACTCCCAGCTCCCTACCTCTTGGTAAGGCTGGTCAATATGACTAATTCAGGTTATCAAAAATCCAGCCAGCTCAGGAATAAAGGGCCAACACGAAGATTAGTTCAAAAGTTCTTCTTCCTTAACTTTGTACTTGGTGATGATACACATACAGGAATCAGAAGCTGAAAACTTTTGTTGTTTGTGGCGCACTTGTCTATTGCCACTGACAGTATTATGCTGCTTAGAAGGTCCTTTCACTACCACCAGAACATTAACAACATGCAGAACACTTTGCAGATGTGGCTTCACAAGTTATGCACATACCTCTTCTCTCCTGTGTTTTTCCTCCTTTGAGATATTATCTGCAGGAGCAATGTCTCCAACAATGCATTCAGCCATATCATGGACCAAAGCTAATCGTATGCATCTGGCAAGAAGCAAAGACAAAATAATCAGGTTTTCAACATTTGAAGTTACCTCTTGTTATTTATTAAGCTAAGAGACTACGTAATTTATCCCCCTCAAATATTTCACAGGTTATACGTGTTTTGTGGGTCTTTTGTGGAGGTTGGCTTGGGTTTTTTAAACTTTACGTAACGTTTTTCACTTCTTTTCTACAAGAGTTTCCATCTAGACATGATTGTAATTCCTCATTTCTAGCTGCTTGTAAATGCAGATTTAAGTATAAATACTCTTTGTATGCGAGCATAGCATTCAAAAGTAATGTACTTAGCTTCTGCGTGTTTGGCTTTCAGAGATGTTATAATGACTAACTACATCATGTACCTCATATTATTCCTGCAACAGGTAGAAGGTAATCTGATTGGAGTCATCCTGAATTCAGTATAAAATCTGACACTCACAGCTCTGTAGCTATGCCAGTGTGCAGCAGAATACTCATAACAGCATTCAGTTCAGCTTCAGGAGGGACAGAATAAGTGTGATCCCATACTAGACTTGACAACTCATTCGACAATGACCATTCGCTGCTATGCTAGATGACTGCTCAGGCTTCTTACTGCTGTTAAAATCCACACAACATACAGCTTTACCTTTGCTGTCTGTTGCTTCAAGCTGTGTTTTAACTGAGTGTCTTCAGTTACTTACAGCTTGAGAGAACACCAGCCCAGAGCCTCTGCACTAAAACTTGCCTCAGCACAGCAGTTTGGCAATAGAAGTTTTTAGCCTCTTTCAGCTCTCCAGGTAAACAGCACCCTTTCCAAAGGACAGGGGAAAGAGAAGAGGGGAAAGGATTTTAAACTCCTTCAGTATGGTTTAAAAGCCCTTCCTCAGGATGAAGCTACTTTTAGCATTTTGGTTGCAGCTTGTCCACAATGTTAACATGTGGTCACAATAACCAGAGGCAATCTCACCTGTCCTTGTTAAGGCTTTTGTCTTCAGTTACCAAAGCCATCATCGCCATTCTGTACATATGATCGGACACACTCTCCGGCTTTGCCACATTCCTGTACACCCATCCTGTCCGTGGTACTCTCTGCATAAGGAGAGTGTCACAGCAACATGAATGTTAAAACTCAGGTTTTGGGGATCTCACCACAGAGACACCAGCAGAACTCTTACCCCACTTCATGCTCCAGCGAGAGGAAACACCTGCCCAAGGACCGGGCTCCCCGGGGGCCGTGAGGGGACGCCTTTACACAGCTGCTCACAGGCGAGGCGAACGCACCAGCACCACCCCCAGCAGCAGCAGGCGCCCTCCTCAGCCTCACGGAGATCCCCCGAGGCGCCGGGCCACCCCTGCCCTCCTCCGGCCGACGCCCACGTACTCCGCCGGCAGCCCCAGCACCGGGGTTGGCCGCCCCGCTTCGCAGGAGCCGCTGCAGGCCGCCGCGCCCGCCACCCACACCCCGAAGGCCCCGGCTCTCCGCCAGCCACGCCGCTACCAGGCCCCCAAGGCCGCGCGCCACCGACCACCCGTGCCCCTGCTCCCTCCACAGTGACCGCTGAGGAAACCCGCCCCGCCTCGCGTACAGCTACCGCGGCGGCCAGGCCTGAGGCCCCGCGCTCACCTTGAGCTGCCCCAGCAGCCGCAGGAAGGACAGCAGGCCGCCGCCGCTCACCCGCGCCGCCATGCATCCACTACCACGGCCCGCTCCTCCCCCGGCCGGCCCTGGCGGGCGGTGGCTCTGGGCGGTGCCAGGGAACGGATGGGAGAGAAGTGTCGGGTCGGGTGCGGAGCGGTGCGCCGCGCCGCGCCGCCAGCTGAAACTTCCTCTGGCTGTTCGGGGGAAAGGCTGTCTGTAGGTGCCAGGTGCGTGGCGGAGCCGTATTCCCAGCGCTCTGGCTCCTCAGGGATTAATTAACCACAAGCAATGCCGTAGTAAGAATGGTTTCGACTGTTATCGCAACGAGACAAGCATCAAGAGAAGACAGGAGAAGGAGAGTGGGAAAGAAGGGAAGGCGAAGGAGCAGAAGCCAAAGGAAAGTGAACGGGAAGAGCAGAGCAGGGCAAGGAAGTGGTGTGTCCTCTGCTGGGGTGCAGAAGAAAAGGGGAAGAAGTCCCTAATGTGAGGGAGGGGAAGGAGGTCAGATAGGCAGGGATAGCTCGTACTTTAGTCAAAACTGATCGTATCCATGGCCTTTAGCATACTTTAAAAAACCCAAACAAACCCAACAATGGTAAATAGTGCAAGCTCACATGGTTGTTCAGAGGTGAGGTGTTAGTTATTGGAGTTGCTGCACTCAAAAGTTTTAAATTACTTTGGACTGGCTTCCAAAGACACTTCCATCACTTTTACAAGTGGAGTAAGTAACACACTGAACTACTTTACAGTCGGTGGATTCTCAAAATGCATTGCGTTTCTTTGCTGTTTTTATATTGCTAATTGCAGATTGAAACCTTTGTGTTCAGGAAAGAGCATCTGCAGTTTAGCAGATACCAACAGATGGCAGAGTATTTTTATTTTTGCTCATGTGCCTACTCAAACATGCTCCCAAATTCATCATAAAGCCCATCCAACATTTTGGTGACCATTTTAAGGCCATCTTCCTGCAATAAACAAGAATCATAGACTAGGAAGGTCATCAAATTTACGTTTGTGCATAATCATGAACAGATTGGTTGGAAAGGACCTCTGGATGTTGTGTACAGTCCAGCCTCCCTGCTGAAAGTAAATCACATCTGTTACAGTTCTGTCTTGGCAGCTCTTGCAACCATCCAAAATAAAAATCCCATCGTTTGTCCAGGTTAGCAATCTTCCAAGTAAATAATTTGTTTCATAGTGTCCTCTTTGGATCTCCTGAGTCACTTCTGCCCATGGTTTTCTGTTGTGTTGCCTGCCCCTACCAAGGAGATTTTAGCTCTGTCATATTTGTAAACCCCCTTCAAGTACCTGTATGCAGTTGTTATGTGACCCCTTACAGTGCATCTAGCAGCCAGCTCCTTCATACCGTATTTCCTCAGTTTGTGAGTAAAAGTGCTGTGGGAAATTATTTCAAAAGCTGTACTGAAGTCAGGATCTTTGTTTCTGCTGCTCCCTCCTTGTCCACATAGCCAGCCATTTCATTGTAGAATGCAATCAGGTTAGCCAAGTGTGATTTATCCTTCATAAACCCATGCCAGCTGTTCTTGATTGCTTTCTTGTCCTTTACAGGTCTCTTTCTAAAAGAGCTTCACCAGCTTTCTGTATCTTGCAGTCTCTGTGGCTGCAGACTGAATCTTTCTGGGAATGGCAGTCAAATATCTTCTGAATTCAGACAATCATGAAAGTAAGAGTAATTTTACAATTTGCATTTAAGTAAGATACTGGATCTAGTCCAAGAAATCTGTTTTTAAGGCTAGCTGATAACAGATGCTTTGTCTTTTAACCCTTCCTAAATCTATTCAATATACCTGTGTATATATATTCATAGCCCATTAAATCTATTTGCTTTTACAAATTCTTTAATTATTCTTTAATGTGGATGAGTCACGTGCAGCACATGTGAGGAGGCATGATTTTCAATTTTATTGTGTGGCAACTTCTTTGCCACTGGCGTCCTTTAGATGTGTTTCTAGAACATCTAGTTTCTTAGTCTTTAAGATATGTTTCTTTTATGACATTTATGATTCTGGGCTCACAGGCCCTGACCTTGGCTGTCCATTTAGTTTAGAAAATGCTATCAGAAGCAGCACACCCTCACTCTCAGATTGCTTTTGTAATGCACTTAATATCTGTGCTTCATTTGAATACTTTGGAGCTGTGGATTTCCTTGAGACCTGAGGTTTCCCATGGTGTTCGGAAGAACAGAAAACTGCTGGGTAGCAGGATGGTAACAACATCAGGTAGCATCGTGGTGGAGAATAATTTCTCAGGTATCAGCTGTACATAATGTCTTGGTTTATTTTTTTCATCACACGTTTCTTTAAAAGTGTGCACAAACATATGTACTATTTTTGTGGGATAAAATGTACATGAAATACACATGTAAATAATCCAACCACTGTAATAATTTCGTATTTGTATTTATGTAACTTTTGAATGTATGTAAGTTTTGTCATAATTGGAATATTTTGTAATACTAGTATTTGTGTATTTTAATGTATTTTTGTAATATTTATGTAGTGGGGGGGTTGTAAATTTTGTTATATTTGTATGTATATGATTCTTCTGCATGCACTGTGTACACTATTTTTACACGTTGCTTATTTACACTAGTTTTCTACCCAGTCATTCTGGGACCATCATAGAGGTGTCGTTTATGAGCTTTTCCAAGCACTTATCAAATGCACCACAGGTAGTATTAGATGCATAGACTTTTTGTAGGCTGGAGGACCATGATATAATACAAATTTTAGCTTTATTAAGATCTGATGTGATTTTATTTTGGACTAAGTAGCCTGAAAACAGAAGCAAATTTGGGATGCTCCGCTCCTTGCAATTTTAAACAGCTTTTTTATTTAATTCAGAAACTTCAGCAAGGATTTGCATAGTGTCCCTAAAGGATATTAAGATAGTGTTAAGGCTTAATTCGCGATCTTTCGTCATTCTGAGAGGGTTTTTTTTCTCCATCTTTTGCCGGAACAGATGCCAATTCCAAAGGAGAAATTCCTAGTTGGTTTGTTACCACAGAGTAATTATTATTCGGTAGCTGGAGGTGGCGCTCTCTGTCCGCATATTTCTGCTTCGACCGCGTTAGCTGCTGCCCGATGCCAGGCTGAAATTACGCTTCCATTTGTTTAAGGAATAGCGCTGGGGAAAGGGGAATGCTTTACATACTTGGCACGGTAATACGAAAATCGTCTCTACAAATGCCAGATGACTGGGAGAGGCCCATGAACTGCTCATGAGGTGGATCTTAATCAGCTTGTGGTTTTTGCAATGCAACGCCAGCAGTAACACATGGGATTTTGAGAACTTTTGTGTTCCACTGACATGGACACTGTGAACCTTGTGTTGGCAAAATATCTCCACGAAAAGTAATTAATTGATTGGGTTCATTTGTTACTATCTGGCAGGGAGGGGGAAGGGAGGGAGGAAGGAAGGAGGAAGAAATAGAAAGGTTGCATAGTTCCCTGGATATAGCAAAATGATTTCATATCACAGACCCAAGAGGCAGCAACAACAGCCCTGAAGGCCTCCTTAAGAGCAAAAAGATTGAAAAGCACCTGCCAGGTAGTGTAAGATGTTTTAGTTCTTCAGACTGTATTATACCTTCTTTTATCTGTGGTGATCTTAGCAATGATGTAGTAGATAGCGAAAATCTGTTGCAAGAATCCTCAGCAATGGTACAGGGAAGATCAAACAAGCAAAACACTGGAGTGACAGGCATGTGTGTGCTGTGTGCCTCTCTACTGTCTGCCACACACTGCACAGGTGCTGGACCTTGTGTCCCAGTGCCCAGGGAGTTCCATGCTGCCCTACGGAGGCTGTCCAAACGCATGAGAAGCATGACACACTGATGTTTATGCCAAGGGCTGGACATTGTCTGCTGACACTTCCCCTACGGCTCAAGCCGGAAAGGTCATAGGAAGCAGGTTAACATTTTATAGTATTAACTATGGGCTTGTTATTATCTGTAAATATTCACAGAATCATAGGATGGTTTGGGTTGGAAGGGACTTTAAATCTCATCTAGCTCCAACCCCTCTGCCATGGGCAGGGACACCTTCTACTAGATCAGGTTGCTCAAAGCCCTATCCAACCTGGCCCTGAACACTGCCAGGGACGGGGCAGCCACAGCTTCTCTTGGCAGCCTGTTCCAGTGTCACCACCCTCACATTAAAGAATTTCTTCTTTATTCCTAATCTCTAATCTGCCTTCTTTCAGTTTCAAGCCATTATCCCTTGTCCTATCCCTACATGCCCTTGTAAAAGCCCCTCTTCAGATTTCTCATAGGCCCCCTTCAAGTACTAGAAAACTACTTTATCTTCAGGCTGAACAACCCCAAATCTCTCAGCCTGTCTTCACAAGATTGGTTCTCCAGCCCTCTGAGCATCTTTGTGGCCCTCTTCAGGAGTCGCTCCAACAGGTCCACACTTCTTATGCTGGGGGCCCTAGAGCTGAACACAGTACTCTAGGTGTGGTTTCCTGAGAGCAAAATATTTGCCAAATACAGCCTGGGGCTAAGAGAACAGCACTTAATTTGTGTTGGCCTTTAACACTTATTTGCCCACAGTGTTTCAGGAGGGTCCAGCCTTTGGATTTGTCTGCAGGAATGCAGACACCTGTGTGTTACTGTAGGAGTGATGGCTGTCGACAAGCTTTGTAGAGTTTCAGTTCCAAGCTAGTGCATGGGAGCTGATTAATACAGTTAAATGCATGTGGCCTGTAAACTGTCTGGGCTCCCCTTGCATGGCTTTTGTTAAGGGGTGCTGCTGTGAAGGTTGGTAGGCATACCAGTGGTGATTGTCTGTTGGTACTTCTAGAGCTCAGGAGCAATTCTGGTTGTTAGAGTGTCAGGCAACCTGCTGAATCTGAGAGATTGTGTTTGGGGTCACCCAGTTTCCCCATCTGGATGTCAGCATGAAGCAGTCTCAGTAAATAAGCTGTCAGTCATCTGCAGAGCAACCCAGAGGGCTGTTTTCTCTCCTGTGATCCCGCACATCAGGTGCGTCTGTAATCCATGATGTACCCACTGATGTGCAACGTGGAGGGAGGAGCACCGCTCCAGCTGTCCTTTCCCAGCTGTGGTGCAGCAGCCCCGCAGTGCACTGGAGCCCCTGCATCAGAAAAGGTGAACAAAAAAGAAATGAGATCATTTCAGTCTTTGATGAAATGTGTCTGAACATTAGCAGAAGTTATATCAGAAGGGTAAGGAGAAAGTACGCTTATGGTAGCTTTCCAATAGTCAGCAATAACTGACCAGAGTAGCCCTGTTCAGGGTAGGAACCTGTGGGATGACTACCAAAAAGAAAAATGTTCTTCTCACTGCTGTTGCATAACATATTGGGCTTTCTGTGATTAATGAGGTTTTCTATCAAAGCCCTTAGGATTAGCCTACCTAAACCTACAAAATGAATAAAAAGCGATCTTCCCTTGTTTGTGTGACAGATCTGTGGAGCCAGGAGTAGAACTTCAGAATGCAACATTTAAAAAAGGAAAAAAAGAAGTGAATTTAAGAGCAAATCAATCTTACATGAGCAGAACATTTCCAATGTAAAAAGGCAGATAAATTAGAGGATTCGGTCACAGTGCCCCATTAACATCATTTGATCTTCTGTTATTGAAAAGCCACTGGGCTTCTCAGAGAATGGAAGTATTCAAACTTTAAATGAAACCACAAGCCTGGCTTAGAAGAAAAAACCTGTTAAACTGAAAACAACTTGCCTTGCTTCAGTAATTGTTGGTTTCTCTCTGCTTCTGGGAGATGCATCCAAATCAGGATTTAGAAACTCCTCACATTTTGATACAACAAAGAAGGGCTGCAAAACTGAATGAGGGCGTCTCAGGCACTACCTGGGAAAGGATTACATCATGCGGCACTCGCCTTGCTCTGGCATTTCATATTTATTTCTGGTTTACATGCGGAAGAAAGATACCTAAAGATCTGTTTGGTGTCTGTCTTCTCCATAACATGCGCGCTGTTGGTTTTGCCTTTTTAACATTTGTTGAGGGAGGAGGAGACAAAGAAATGACCCTGAACAACAAGGCCCACTCAGGATCTGAGAACTACCCACTGGTGACATTTGATAAGAAAACAGGAGAGGAAGGGGTTCTAGTTGTTATTTTTTAAGAACAATATTTGTTTTAACTTGAATGACTAATGAACGTTTTTAATTAAGAAAACTTTTGTTACAATTTTAACCCTTGCTCGGATCCTCCAAGCAAAATCATAACAGATCAGTCTTCATCTTCTGGAATTTTCTAAGGTAAGGCAAGAAGGAAGGAACTTTTCAATGATATAGTTAAGCCCTTTGACCCTAAAACCACCAAGAACAACAGTAACCCCCACATTAAAAAAAGTCATCTGGCTACCTCATATCTTTTCTATTAAAAATTTTACACTGTTTTCACTTACTGAACTTAAATGAGTTTTGAAGAGATTTTAGCAGTCCCCTGCCACTGTCAACACTTAGTAAAGTAAATTGCAAGCAGACAGAAAATAAAGAATTTATTTCCTATCTCTAATGACCTGATGATCAGTTTGCTTAAAGGGTTTTGCTGTTAATACTTTGGGAAGTATTAACCAGTATTCACAAGCAGTATTCTTTTTTATTATTACTTGGAGGAATGCTCATTTAAAATTCATGATGCTATTTTTGGTCACAGTGTTATTTCAGTTGCTATAAGTGCAGAAAAGCAGTATTTTAAAATATGGAAAAGCAGTGAATATTCTTTATATTCCCCTCCAGCCATGCTTTTAGACGCTGCGCATTTATATAGCAAGCACTTAGTCTACTGCATTTTCAGGAGTCTCCCAGATGCCAGCCAAGTCAGACCCTGTTTAGCTTCCAAAATCAGATGTGATTGGGCATGTAACAATGTAAAGAAAAATAAACCCTGAAAGAGTCTCTGAATTAGAACATTTTTGTTTTTTTTCTGACATGCAAGAAAGAACAAAATGGAAGTTTTACCACAGCTCTGCTTCCTTCTGAGTGCCCCCACCCACCCTTATTACTGTGAGCAGTGTTTTCTCAAAATAAAGGCACACTGATTTGTTTGTTATTTTAGGCTCTGAGAAGAAGGTCAGGCTGGAACGCTGTCCAAATATACGCTGCTGGTCCCATTAAGGACCTATAAGTATACTTATCTCCCTCCATTGCAAGCCAGTTCACTGCCTTCCAGAGAGAGCTCATGGTGCTGTATAACTGTATATCACTTATAGCTGTATGTGCTTGTGCATCCTTGCAAGATTTGAGGCGGCTTCATTCCCTTTGGCTCTCACCCAGGGAGAGATGCACGTAATGAGCTGCATCGGCCTCATGCTTCCCCATTGCTCAGCTATTATTTTTCCGGCTGGTGACACAGCTCTGAAGCCCCCTTCCCCTCTGTCACCCTGCGTGGCAGCTGCAGCTGGGCGGCCTGATTTGTGCTCTGCCAGCCCCTACAGGGGCTACAGCCCTGAGGCCACAGGGCTCTGCTCCAGGGGCTGCAAAGAGGCTGCTCAGGGCAGGACTCACAACCACAGCTGGGGACTGTGCTCCCTCCTCTCTCGTGTGACCCACACAGCTCCTGTGCTAATGAAAATAAATAAAATAAAATAAATCTGCTTGCTATTTTTTGTCCGAATACTTGAGCTCTTCAGACATCCCTGGACAAAACACACCAGCTATTGGCATGCTCTTGCTAATCCACGGAACCTTTTGCACGGGCCTCTGCTTTCTAACCTGAGATTGACTTTAATTATCCATTATTTTGTCTTCCTCCCTGTGAGCCTCTTGCAGAATGCATTGTGCCACCCAGCATATTAGTCAATCATCACAGCTTACAGAGCGCTGTGTCTTGGCTTCAGTGTCATTCATGTGCACCGAATGGAGACAGCAAGCAGTTTTAAGACGCTGGGTAGATTTAAGCATGCTAGGGCCTGTCCGTCCCTGTAGTAAATAGCTTTGCTGACATTTAAGCTGCACATGGCTTGATGCTAGGTCAAACAAAAATGTCACACTATAATCACTTTTTAAATAGCTGTTTCCGGCTCAGTTAGTACTGTATAGTTCCAGAAGAGAAAGCACTTACAAGCTGACAGACAGAAAGAGGAACCGTCTGTATAGGATGTTTGCCTAATCCCATCCCTGCCCTTGCCTGTCAGGCTTGGAGGATTTGTTTGTTTAAAAAAAATAAAAACTGCCTATATAGTCTAATGCCAATAGGCAGACTCTAAAGAAAAATCATGAAGTTCTGGGGAGAGCCCTTTGATGTAGCTGTGGGGAGGTGGGGTGGCCTAGGGGAGACCTTGCCCTCAGCAGCATTTGGGCAAGTAGTGTATCTTGGGGCACTGTGCTGCTGAGATGGTGTTGCTGGGAGGAGACATGGAGGTAAAATTCTCATGAGCTTTGACAGCTGAAAATGTGAGGGTTTTCACAGTCCCTGATACCACTCCTTATATTAGCGCCTTCCTCTGAGCCAGCCTGTGGAGGACATGGGGCCACAGGGAAGATATGCAAGACAACCTTCCTCTGTCAGCCACCTCAGTTCGGTGTGTGGTCATCTCTATAGGGTTTCACTGAGTCTCTGGCATCCTGCCCTGCCCGAAGCGGGCACTAGCATTCCCACAGGGCTCAGCGATGTTTTGCAATGGGCACAGCAGTAGCCCCTGGGGCCTGGTCCTCCAGCCCCATGGGCAGTATCTCAGAGAACCCTGTGGTGAGGCTGAGGTGTGTAGGTGGCTTTCCTCCCCACAGCCCCAAAATAGCTGGAGGGAATACCTACACCCCACTGCTTGAAGGCATGTCCAAGGTGGCTCCTTCTCACCACTTTCCCAAAATTGGCTATGTGTGAAATGCTGCCCACTGGCAGCTTTTGTCTTTTGTCCCACAAGATCTCCTGGGGTTATGAGCAGTGTGTTTTATGGCAATAGATGGCATTATTCAGAAGGTGGCAGTTGAAGTTTTCCACTGTGGAACAGTTGTAGAAGGCAAAGCACGAGAGATCTACAAAGACAAGTGACAGTGCATGATCTTTTGCCAAGGAAGAACAGTGCTAGGGGATTCATGGAAACCCCTGAGGGAATAAAACAGTATTGTTATCAGCAGGAAAAGAGAAACAAGCCTTTCTTGACTTCCATTGTAACATTTTTCTTCCTAGTTTGATCTCTATCTCTATTATTTCTAACATATTTATCTCTCTAATTACTTCTAAAGCTGAGAAGGTGCTATAGATGTGACTGAATGCCACCATGAGAGTTGAGCCCAAGCCCTGAACACCCTTTGATGCTTCATGGAAGCTGCTGACCCCGGCATGGAGGTCTTACTTGTAAGTCATTTCCTTTCTTGATTAGGTCAGAATGGTAGCACCAGCCTTAGTGTGTCAACATGGCGATTTCCCGCTATGTTGGTTTTCCTCGGTATTCCAAAGCAAGTTGCATGCTGTACTTTTTAAGTTGAAAAGCGAGTCTATTTCTGTAGAGATGTATTTCCAAGCTGCATTTAGACAGTAAGCAGTAAATCTTCACACATTCCTCATTTCGCATCACAGTTAAGAGCGGGTGGTGGCTACTGTCTAACCACATAATAATGAACATGATAGATAAGCAAAACTCTTCCACATGCAGACTGTAGAAGATAAGCTTTTGCCAAACTATGGGGCACTGTGAAAGGGGAGCTGGAAAAAATATTATAGCCTCCAAGAGGTAGGGCAAGATAATCTTTTGTTTGCAACTACCCGACATTTCTTAAGCGAGAACTAACCTTTGTTGCAACTCAAATTTGTAGCAGCAAATCCTTTTCTTTTAGGCACAGTTTAACATCTGGTCATGACTGCACTCTTCTTCAGCCACTCATGTGAAGTGGTTGCAGTTGCATGCAAGCTTCAGGGAGCCACCTGGGGCTGGTGGAGAGTTCATCCTGGCTAGGAAATGGGTAAGGAAGAAACAGTGAGATGAAGTATATACAGTGCACAGTAGATTTCTGAAAAATGGCCATGAATTCAAAGTCCAACCTCTGCTCCCTGTTTTAGGCCATCCACCAGTACAAAGAATGGAATGGCAATGGAGGAGCCAACTGCGGATGAGCATTCCCAAGGAAGCATAAGAAACAGCATGCACTGGAAAACAAATGCTGTGATTTGTGATCTTATGCAGAATCCCTGGCCAAGAGGACTCAGACTAGGGAAGAAGAAAGGCCCCACTGGTGGTTCAGGTACAGACTTTGTAAATACGAGTTTATACTTTGTGTTGTGGAGTTCTTTCTTATACAAAACACAATGTGGAGTAGGAGTAGACAATGGCAGTTTTGTTACATGTTACCTGTAAAATCATATAAACTCATAATGCATGCCATGATGAACCATTAATGAAATGCACTGTTTAGAGCTGCAAGCTATCCCCATTGTTTTGTCTGCTCATCATCAAATAGACTTAGAGAACTCAGGCAAGAGAAAGTTTTCTTCAGCCTAACAGCATTTAAAATGCATTAAGGCATTCAGCTGAAAGACCCATTTCAGGAAGTCAGAATTTAATAACTGAATATTATTTAAACTCTGACAATTATCTTTATTTTTTCTTGTTAAATATACTTCACTTTCTGTTGTACAGCACATCCGCAGTGTTCAATAGTGTGTGATTAGTAGACACATTCTTGCAACATCACACATCATTCTTGTTAATGAAGTTCACGGAATCATGGAATGATTGAGTTTGGAAGGCACCTCTAGAGCTCATTTGATCCAACCCCTTCTCAAAGAAGGCTCAGCTAAGGCAGGTTGCCCAGGACCACGTCTACATGGCTTTTGATTGTCCCCAAGGATGGAGACTCCACAACCTCCCTTTATCATCTTCAGCGGCAAAATATCATCCCTTTGTGCCCCTTTTAGGAAGAGAGGAACTTCCCATGTGTAGCTGTTTAGCTGCAAAAGTAAAAGACACTAGAATGAGAACTAGAGGTGTTAACACTTCCACTTTTCCTTTGCTGACTCCACATTCTTTAGTTATAGGTAAAAATTTATGCAAGGATTTTTATGAAGTGCTTCTTTATACCCACAATTTTACTGTTTCTTTGAGAATGGATCATAAATCCTCAAAATTTTTTAAAGCCAAAACCTGCAGCCATGTACCATTGAGATTCCCAAGGATTTTTCAGTTTTGCAAATTGTCTTCTGAGGAACTGCTGCTTTTCATATCCTGTATTTTTCATATGGGAAATCTAATATGGTAATTATCAACCTGAATCTAATATGGTAATATCAACCTGAATTCCTGCTGTGCAGAAAAGTTCTCATTCTAACTTACCTGCCTTTTAAACTAAGGCTCTTTAGGTAAGACAAATATGCAGACACTTGCTTCCTCCCCCAGCCCCTCCTCCCCCAAAAAAAAGCAAATCCAAACCCAACAAACCTCAACGTAATTCAGACACTTAGTCTTGAGCATATTTTATATTTCAGTGCAAATTTACAATCAATTTACAGGTTGTGTGGACATTCCTAAATAGAAAATGAGCTTTTTTTGTGAAGTGTGTATCTCAGTTAGGCTCTTGACTAAGTACATTGGCAGATGTTATATATGTCCATACACAGTTATATAGGTACGGTTGTGTTTCTGCTCTGTGAGAATATGTATTTTGTTTTTTATTGTTTTGCTAAGAGTAATATTAGTGAATGTTTTCATAAGTAGAGCAGCAAGATCCCTGTCAGAGAGCTCTCTGAGTGTGAAAGTGGCACAGCATGCATTCGAAGGCTCAAGAAGGCATTTCAAGGCTGCTTGTAGTTGCAAAATCCCAGTGCAAAGCACCCTGATAAACTGCTGTGCAGAAGTGTTCCATTGCAGGGCACTGACAGGTTGGTGTGGCGACATTTGGAAGATGACAGCAATGCTTCAGCGATGATTCAACCTGAAAAGTATTCACCACTTCTTGGCTACTTGGAGGGTCATTCCAAATAATGCTACAAAAGAGTCACGTTATAAAATTGTTGGGGTGATATTTGTAAGTGTCTTGGATAGCTGGCTGTCCTTTGTAAACTAGTTACTGTGCAATTCACAATTCGCAATAAAACCGACCCCAATAAAATGTCTGTATATTGGCTTCTTTCTTTAGCTACTCGTTTTTTGGTTAATAGGTTTGATTTTTACAAAGCTTGTCAGTAGCGTTCTGGCTGTCTCAAAGTTTTGAATTTTTAATCTTTTCTTTACTATGTGAACATTTCAATCAAACCGAATATGACAACTTAAAGAGGTGCAGATGGCTGTCAAGCTGGGGAAAGGACTGGCTGTCTGAATTAACTGGTAGAAAGGGAAGTCTTCTACTTGCTGACTGAAGTTCAGCTCTGCTAATATAGTAATGACTTTTTCCTTAGCCTCATTTCATGGCACAACATTTTGTACCTTCTCTGGTGTGGATTGCGACTCTACTAATGGTAAGCATTTTTTTTAATTACTTTTTTTATTATTCTAAGGGGCAACTCTAAATCCTCTCAAAAATCCCAAAAAATCCCAAAATCTCAAAAAAAATTATTTTTATTAATTTTTTTTCTGCATCAGGGTGTCAGTTATTCATTGCTGTTATTTTACTTCTTGTGTACATTCTGGCATAAAAAGGAAAAAGAATGTTAAGCATGTGCAGAAAGGTTATTTTGCGTGATCTAATATTTATTTTCTGCTTTTTTTTCTATTTCATTTTTTTCCCCTCAACTTCTTTTGTTTTCAGTTTCTTTTTCTTTCTTTTTTTTTCTCAATGTTTTTCCCAATTTTTTTGTGGTTTCCTGTTCCCTCATAACTTTGCTTTTAGCAGCTATGTTATAAGGTAAGTGGTTTAGATGGATGCTATTCTGAAAGGAAAAAGTGTTCCACTTAAGAAAATCTTGTCGGCACAGGAAAAAATGCTTCTCACCCTTCCCCATTCCTACATCAGGAATGTTTTAGTGTCCAAACTAGAAGGCTAAAGTGCTATCAAGCAATAATATTTTGGATAATTGAATTTGTGGTTTTGTGAGGGTTTCTTGCGGTCATTGGATGGTAATTAAAGGCTGGTCTTGGATTTTAGCTTCTCATTTTTGAAACATGAACTCTTTTTTTACACAGATTGATTGGACATTTCTTTTATTGTGGCCGATGGCCAAGATATTCAGTTTATAATTGAATTACACATTTAGATATAAAGTTACAGCTCCATTTCATGCAACTTTTTGCTTTGAATTTGTGACTTGCTACATATTTAAAGGGAAGATCTTCTACAATAAGGGCTGCCATGAGATCCCATATTTCTTTGCTGCGAAGTGCTTGCACAGTGCTGTGCATCCCCCCTGCTGAAAGCTCATTCCTCTTCAGGCAGTCCTTAGACACAGGGAAATGTTTTCTTCACCTCTGGATGCAGCTGTCAGACTTCAGGGTGTATTGTACCAAATACAGGCTTTTTGTATCAGTTTGAACTTTATTCTGCTCATTTTTGTCTGTTTTCTGCATGGGAACGTTTCAATAAACCTTTCTGTTGTCTTCTTGGCTGCAATATTCCTGAAAAAGAGTAGATATTTCATGACCTGAAAAATGTGGAAATGTGAGTTTCAGTGAACAGTTGGAAGCAGTGCCTCCAAATCCTTGTTTGCAGGTGTTTTTCAGCCACCCAGCAGAGCACAGAAAATGCAACAGTCACTGTCAGTGATGAACACA
The DNA here is from genome assembly GCA_009867235.2 of Psittacus erithacus. NCBI lineage: Eukaryota > Metazoa > Chordata > Aves > Psittaciformes > Psittacidae > Psittacus > Psittacus erithacus. The sequence goes on along the minus strand of WYDI02006224.1, from coordinate 31,523 downwards.
GCTCAGATATTGACTGGGAAATACTCACAGCTTGTCTTAGACAATTTCCTGGCCAGAAAAATATTCTGGAAAAGAGGTTATGAATAAATTTTAATAATAAATATTTTTGTTAATACAACAACAAGGAAAAATAAATGTGTAACTTTAAAAATACGCTCATTGGAAATCATTTAAAATTAATCAACCTTGTCAAAAATAGCCTGTCAAAATAATTATGAAGAGCGCTTTTGTTTCAGGAATGGTGTTCACTGCTCCAGTATCCGATAGTTTAAAGAAAATGTTGTAAAGAATTCCAAGCCAAAATCTTCAGGATGCTTCCGGTCCCACTGGAATTGTGCAAGTTTAATTCAGTGCTATTCTATTATTATGCCCAATGTATTTTTCACAGATGAAATAAAACATTTGAATCTTTCATCCAAAGCATTGCCACATAATTTATTTTACTGATAGGACTCCTCTATTTAAATTTCTTCCTCATTCATTGCTTAAACCTTATTATGCTCCGGGGAGGACGGACACCACAAGCATGTGCTATTCATTGCTGCTGTAACTGGGTATGATAACGGGAAAAAATATTTATCTTCAAATCAGCACAGTATTCTGGAAAAATCAGGGATTTGTTTGCATTTTTTAATTAAAATAGGAGCATTAGGTCATTCCGAAATTAAATAAAACGTCTTGATTTTTTTTCATCAGTTTTATCTATATTTTATCTAAAACTACTTGCCAAATTTGACATAAATTCTTGCATAGTTTCAACACGTGTCTGCTTCTAATGACTGATAAACTGCATAGGTAAAATACGACTTGCTGTAAAGCTATCATTTGCATATTACAAATGTATCTGTTGCTTAAGTGTCAGCAACGATTAAAATTACAGTCAATTTATCACTCAGTCCTATGACACAAACCCATGTTATATTCTTAGGGAAGAATACAGAGGTAGATGTTCTGCTGTTTTCTTTTGTATCATTCATTGCTGCTGCTTGATCACAAATTTTAATTATGGAGACAGTCTCTCAGACCCTGCTAGTAATTAATGTCTGTAACTTGCATGTGCCTTTGTGAAGCCCACAGTGTGCCTGCAGATAAACAACTAATTAACACTTCATACAAGTGAAATGCATTTCCAATTATTGCTATCATCAACCCCTTGTTCTTCACATGCATTTTGCCCAGGCATTAGGGATGCCTTATGGCTTACCAAACCAGATAGCCTTGTCTTTCTCCCACCATCATTCAGAAAGGGTTTAATGCAAGTCAGGATCCTGAGCTGCTGTACCTGCCCTTGTGCTGCTGTGCTGGTGGGAGAAGGCTTTTGAAGGATAGAATAAGCTTTTTATATAAAACAAGGGAATTATAAAGAGTGTTTGGGCATGAATAGTGCCAGCAGTTTATAATCAGATGTAACACTACCAGGGTCTGTACTGATGTTAAGAGTCTGTAGAAGTATCCCAGGTCACTAAAGGGAAAAAATGTGACCAGTAGTATACAGTGTATATGGGCACAAACTAGGAAATCCAGAGGAATCTGTAACATGGTGTATTACAAGCAGCACAGAGGTGGAAACTAGTCCTGTGACCTGCTTATCTGCAGAAAGCTGGGACTGAATCCAGCCACTTTGATCCTCCAAGAAAGGAGGGAATGCAGCATCATGTACAGCTAATTTGGTAGAGTTCATTCAGAGTACAGCTCCAGTCCTAAGGTGGACTTGATTGTGTGGACCCCACTACTGTGCAGGGAGAGCTGCCTGCCTGCCTGAAGCATAATACTTCTCTTTGGTAGCCGAGTGCCTTTCCACAGGGTGGGATTTTTGTCTTTAGGGTTGCTTTAAGAAAAAAAATAAATTCCTTGCTCTTCTTTTGCTCCGAAGAGGGACCCACCTCTTAGGCACAGTAGTCCTCTGTTTCCACCAGCCTATTCGGAAATCTTTACAACATCCCATTGGAGCCAGTGCAACTTCGCTGCTTAATTTCTTGAAGGCACAGCAAGTATGGAACATATTACCTTACCAGGGAAAATCCTGACTTGGATTATTGCTTTGGCATTTTCCAAGCGGTCTTCTCACACTGTACCCCAAACTGCTTCACAGGGTATTAAATTGCATAACCCATAACCAGAAAGACCTCAGTAAGATCCACCTTCAGCCAAGAATAACTCCATGTTGCTGTCAGCTAATTAGTGGTGGTGTTCATTAACTGAGGAAGTGAGAGCCAGGAAGCTATCCTTTATTCTTTGTAGCTGGTGTCATGGCACGCCACAAAAGCCATCTAACCAGGCACTGGCAGCTAGCTGAAGAGTGGGTAGATATCTCCAGGATTCTGTTCCTCTGGCCCATGAGAGGGGCATGAGGCACACACACAATCACGCTTTCATGCACACCTTGTGCATGGTCACACTTGGGTTTGTCATCCCACCTTCCTGCAAGCATGGCCTGAGCTGCTATCACCTTAAGATGTGCACCACTCTGACCTTGAACCTTAACCCTGTGTAATCTGATGGGGGTGGTTTCCCATTGCTGCAGCCTGGTACCCTCTAAATTCAGGCTGGTTCTACACACACCCAGCACATTAATATGGCATCGGGCAAACCCAGTCAGGCTGTTTGCTGCCTCTCTGTGGGCCATCCAAGAAGCCTTTCTGGGAACAGGAATCAGTCCATATTCTGATGTGAAGCCATCTCTGCTTGTGCAGCCTTGGCAGCTGGAGAGTTAGATAAGGCGAGTTAGTGCCTGCTTTTAATTCCTGCAAGCCAAAGTGACAAACTGGGACGCAAGCAGATGGAGAGCTGGAGGAGCAGCATGCAGTTGCTTGTGCTCCATAGCGAAAAGACCACACTGCCTGCCTAGCTGGAAATGCTCTGTGGGTGCTGCTGGCTGCATGCAGAGGGTCCTGTGCTGCTCACTGTCACACGCACCATGGCACAGCCAGTGCCCAGAGCTGCCCTTCTAGCCAGAGGCATTCTTCCACTGCAAACTGAACTGGAACTGAGGCATTAGGAGGATTTTTACCCATATGAAAGCCAGGCAGAGGGCATGGCAGGGATGTGTGTGAGCCAGAAAGTAGCTGTCAGTCTTCAGGTCTCATAGATATGCAGATGTGCTCTGATGGACTTCTCCCTGAATGATAGCATTCTTGGTCTTTCTGCTCCTTCCCGACTTTTGACACCTCTCTGACAGCCTACAGGACTCTTTGGTATCACTCCTTGTTCCATTCAGAGTTCACCCACCTCTCTTAACCCCCTTTACTCTGTCAGCAGCCTTCCTCACCCTCCCACAGACAGCAAACACCCCGTTAACGTGAAAAATGCCTTTGTGCTTTTCCCTCTCCTTCACACTGCTCCACACCACGTATTCTGGAAGTCACCTTCAGACCACACTGGAGTGTTACCTCTATTGCCCAGGGCTGGGATCATGTTACAGCTTTCCTCTTCTCACTGAAGATTTGTGCTCTGGATTTGAACTTCTCCGGAGTTCAGGGATGTTTGGAATCTGGGCTTTTGGCTTAGACCCCTCTCGGTGCCTCGTGTCAGCATCTAGGAGCTGACAGAAGTTGTCTGCAGCTGGGGCAGCCAGGTCTGCAGGATGCAAGTGACTAAGAATAAAAGAAAAAGATCCCAGCACACTAAGGAAGAAATTAAATCTTGTCACGTTTTAACCCACAGTAAATCATGTGGCATTTAGAGACATATCAACACCTCTTTTTCCCCACACAAGCCGCAGGCCAGGCGGTGCTCACCTGGCTGCTGGAAATCCCTACAAGCAAGGAGATTTCAGGAGGCCCGGCTCACCTGTGGGCACACATGTTCATATTCTTGTTTTCCCTGCAAGGTGTCAGGCTAGGAGAAGGTGATGGAGAAGATGCTCACATCTCTCCTTTTGGCGAGTTGCTCCTTTCTCTGTGCAATGGCTCTGGGAGGGAAGAGGTAATGGGCAAAACAAGTGATTTTTGCTTTTTTCTTTATTTTACTAGAGGAGGGGTTGGACAGCTCAGCTTTGCCTCCAGGTCAGGACTCAACACACCCAGGATGGGGGGAGGAAGATTAGACTTGTTACAAAACCTTTACCAAAGTGCAGGCTGCATTCACCTCTGGGCAGTGCGACACGGCATCTCTGGGCATGGTGGTATCACATCACTTGGAGTTATGCCTTTGGCTGCTGGGGGCTGTGAGGAAGGCCATCCAAGGCTGTGCTTTCCCTGTGCCCCTAGCCCACCCTTCAGGAAGGGGTTCCTGCAACTCCGGTCCAGCCGGGTGTCTGTGCGAGCCTGGGTGAGCCTGTCCAGTGTCAAAGCAGGCAAGGCTGTCATTTTCCCTCTTTCTGCCTACAGGAACTGAAGGCTTCCTTCCGACCCTTTCCTCCTGGCAGAAAATAGGCTGCGGGGAGAAGGGCCAGTGAGGGCAGGGAGAGCCAGCAGCCCTGCACCCCCTGGCAGAAGGGAGCTGTTGCAGCCCTGGCTATTTTTAACCTGGTTTTGTTGCACGCTGGCAGTCGTGTCTTCTGTCGCTTTCTTCCTTCTCTGTGTCTCTGTGTGTCTTTGCAGCTCCTTCCTGCTACCGTGAGATGTGTGAACTATATATGGCCTGGGAAATATGCGGCAGGCGGTATTTTTAAACCACCCGGGCCTCCGGTTTGCAAGCTGCTGTGACGCAGTTTGTCCGACTTTGCAAGTTTCTCATGGGAATGCGGGGTGCCCAGCAGCAGCCTGTGGTGCCGGGCTGTTTATTTTTTGCCCTCCACAAGGCAGCCCTTGGGGCCCGGGCTGCCATCACAAGACTTGGGAAGCAGCAGACCTTGTGTGTGTTCAGCAGGGGGTTAAGCCTGGCTGTCAGCCTGGCTGTCGTCATGGTGTGGCTTTCTGGATGTCAGCTGCAGGTTTGTGACATGGAGTGAATTTTCCAGCCAGCCAAGTGCTGCCATCAAACCTGGTGGGATAGGCACAGGGAGGACATCACTAAGCACCTGCCCTGCAAAGCGTGTCAGCTCAAAGTCCCTGTTCATACCTTCTGTGGAGGTGGTACTGCTTCCTAATATTTGGAAGTTAGCACTGCCAAATTTGTTTTGGCTTGGCACATCACTCTAGGACCTGCGGTGTAACCTCCATGCCCTTCTTTGAACACCATGAGGAGCCTTATGGAGGGTGATGTGCTGCTCCTGAAAGGCAGCAAAGGCTGAGAATCAAGCTGTGTCCAGTGGAGTTTGTTCATGAGGCTTGTGCCCGGCAATAGATGGTCTGCATTTGGTGCAGAGCTCTAGCCATCAAAATCATATGGAAGGTGCGGGAACAGGTTTACAGTGGTGAAATCCTGGTCAATGGACATCCAGCATAGAAAAGACTGAATAAAAATACAGGAAAAAATATTTGGGAGAAAATAGTTTGACGAGCTCCACTTGCCTGACAGACATTGGCCTTGCCTCTTCTTTCACAGCCAAAATTCCCCCTGCGTAAAAAGGCACTTCTAAGGACAAGAAGTTTCCTTATAAGTCTTCTTTTTCCCTTTGCTACCTTTTAATTTCTGGTTTATATACAGTGGAAAGAAAGTAAAATGCTGTTTTGAGATTCTTTGCTGGAAACATCTTGTCCCAAAACATTCTTCAACCATTTTCACTGTGAGAAAAGGCAGGAGCCACTTGTATTGTCTACAGCATGAACATCCATTTTTCTCATGATGCTGTTTTTTTGCTGGAGTTCTTTGAGAAGATAAATAATATAGTTTTGTCATTTGCAACCCTGTAGATTAAAAAGTCTCTTCATCATCTTTTCTACTGTGGGAAAATAGTGTCTCTCTGTTTATTTCTTCTTTTGATACTTATGATGCATATAGACTCAAATTAAATAGCCGCCATCTGAAGTAGCTTGCATATGACTTTACTGCTGTAGATGAATGAACTTGCTGGCAAGCATATATTTGCAAATATATTTGTTTTCCTATATAAATAAATGCTTTTATGTACTATTGTCATTTTTACTCTTTCCTCAATAAGAAGCCTAACTCTGGCAGTGAGGAAATTTTCTCTCATAGATTTCACTGCGCTTTTGACCAGGCCCTTCTAAAAGCTAATTTTACTTGAGACGCTTGATTCTAGGTTCATGAAGGTAAGTGTAATTTGTGAAGATTATCCTTTCAGGCTTTAAGCATTTACACAGTTTAAGGAATGCTAATCAGTGTTTATACGGTAATAATTTAATCTCTGCACTGCTCCGTTCAATTTATTTTAATTGCTAATAAGACACAATATTTCAGTTTACCAAAAAGAGAAGGATCATAGATATTCCCAGAAAATTACTGGGCTTGATAACATGGCACTAGGTAGTATTATGTAGAAGGCTAATTTCTCAGGGCAAATTGGATCAGTGAGCACCTCTGTGTTCAGGAAACTGTTTTTCATGGATAATTAACTCCTTGGATTTATAAACATTTAGGTAAACAACCCCAAGGATTTGAGTTGAGCAGGATTTAAAGAAGTAGATATGTTTTATCACCAACAGGTAAGACAAAGGAGACAAATTCTTGTGACTTCAGTGGTGAGAACCACCTCCAGGAACAACTTAGGAGCCCCAGAATGTTAGTAAAGATGCACTCCCATTTGGTAAAGAAAATTTGGCATAAAATTTGGTCAAAGGTAGAATATTAGTAAAGCAAGGATTTTATCTTGCTTGGCAAGTGTTATTTTCCAAGTAGATGTTAGCTCAAGAAAAGTGGGGTTTTTCTCAACTTGCCACCATACCAAAACTTGGCTCTAATTGTCTTCTATCAGAAAAGGCCTTAGTTTAAGCACACACATTATTTTGGGATCAAAATGGTTTTATCATTCCAGAAATACTTTCCCAAGTGTTCCCATGACATGCAGTGGTCAGTGGACTTTCAATTCTGCGGATGCCAATTTAGAAAACAAGGCCTAAGAGGAAGTTCATTTCTGGGAAGAGAGAGCACATTGTGGGTGGCCGTAGACACCACACAGCCCATGACTTCAGCCACCTGAGAAATTAAATAATGATCCCTGCCTGAGGAAGCTTGCAGGAATTACGTCATTTACACATAAAAGCAAAAATAGATTTATAGGGCACACTGGTGGCTGTGACATCACCAGCAGCCAATCTAGGTGTCTTGGCTACATCCAACAGATTAATGCCCTTTAAATACCATTCTTTACGGAAGGTGATCCCACAGACCTACCTCTCTGCTTTGGGTTTCTCTTTTTCAGTTGCTGCTACAGATTGTCTTTGACATATTGACTTTGGGATGAATTGCTTAAGCTGCAGCTGTATGGTGGCTTTGTATGTATGTATGTTTGTATGTATGGCTTTGCACTGGAGGCATAGGATGTACACTGGGTGTTTTTGCAAAGAAGCATAGCCTGGGAGAGATGAACTGCTGCTGCAATTTTAATGGGGATTGGGAACTGATTCAAGGGGTTTCTAGAGATCTGACATGCTCGAAATATTTTATTACGGTGGTACTGGCTGCTCAGAAGTTGGGATAGGGCTGTTTTATTTCAAAATTATCCTAAAGATTCACCAACAGTCTGAAAAACAATTATCTGAAAAAAAGATATCGCCTAATACAAAAGCTTGAGAACTAATAGCTTACAGTAGTAGCTAAGTAGCAGCAGAGCTGCAGCCAGGAGTGGCAGGGGGCATTGCTGAGGTGGTCCTCATTGGAAAGGGTGAAAGGAGAGCCCATGGACTGTCTTTAAATGAAGGAGGAACCATGGGACAAATCAGGTGATTTTGCAAAGAGAAGGGCAGGGAGCCGCAGGAGTAACTGCTGGCTAAAAGAGGAGGCACACAGGAGGCGATGGGATCCTTGGTGACAGTGGTTATTCCTCAGGGTCTGGACCTCCATGTACACAAAGGCAGTTATAGGGTTCTTCTGAGAGTAATCTGTCTCTGTTGCTTTAGATTCTGCAACTCCTCTCTCACCCCAAAATGCACCCATCACCTCAGGAGTGGGTCAGACCATGACCAGCTTGTATCTCCGAGAAAACACCCTCTGCACACTGACCCTGGGCAGTCCTGCTGACAGCATCTCTGAGCTCTCTTTAATTAAAACTTTGATTCAGGCTAAAGCAAGAGAAAACAAACATTGTCCAGTTCCAGCATTCAGATCCCTCAATGCAAGCCAGATGTCAGAGCTGGTTCGCACAACTGTGTGGCAGTCATGAACTCCTACTGCACACTACAGAAGTACAGCAGTCAGGGAAGAGCCTGATAGCAGTCTCAATGTGTCTTGCCTTCATATTTAGTCTGAAAATATGTTTCCTAGTCTTGATATCCTCATTTCTCTCTCCTTTCTTTTTTTACCTCCTCTCTTCCCTCCCACCTTGAGACTTGGCATACAGCGCATTACCCAAGGAGCAAAGAGAAGGAAAGAGAAAAATGAATGAAAAAGAAAGGAGGAAAGAAAACAAGCCCATGTCCCTTTGTTTGTTTCTAAGGCAACAGGTAGGAGATGCAGAGCACTGGCATCCTCCCAGCTGCATGCCAGCACTGTCAGAGCAGCTCAATGCCCCACAGGGACTGGTGGGAGGCTGCCTGTCTGTCAGCATGGATGCTGGGGAAATGGTGTGAAACAAATAAGCCTCTCCTATGCTCCCATGTCAGCCCTTTGTGCAGGGCTCCCACTGCAGCTGCCCAGTCCCCAGCTCTGCTTGCCGGGTGGCTGGAGGCAGACAAACAGACAGGCAGGTGAAAAACGTGTCTCGGATGGCCTCAGATGCTAACCTGGAGGCTGACACACATTTGAAACAACAGGACTTGAAATAAATTACTTCCTTCTCTTAGGGTTACATCTGGGTCACTCCAGAAAGAGGACAGGATTATCACTTCAGAAAAGAGAAGATGCATTTGGCAGTTACAAATTTTACTGAAATAGATGAAAGAAAAGGCTTTTCCTTCTGTTTTTTCCTTCAGTCTCTGAACTTCCTCCACCTGTCTCCGTCTGTTGTAAGCAATCGTCACGGGAGGACCCATGAAGCTTGGGTCATGGTCCAGTGACAGAGGCAGTAGGCACTCAGATGGAAATGAGATGAAGATTGTGTAGGCACTGCTGAAAGACATCCTGGGGACCCTCCAGAGCCTTGTGGGTGCAGTTAAAGATGTGCTAAAGCAGAAAGAAGTTTGTGGAGAGACTGGATGACCTCAGCTCACAGGCTGGGTCCTGCCCCTGCCTCAGTAGGAGAGCAGCCCGGACATAAATTCACTGTCACAGTGACTGTTCAGTAATGCTTTTCCAGCCTTTCGACCAGGTTAGGGCTGGGAAACATGCTCATACAGACAAGAGGCTTTGAGCTAGGCTGCAGAAAATACAGAAACATGCCAGACAAAGATAGAAGTTGTGATCAAAATGTGATGGTGCCTGAGACAAGAGGAGATTTACTAGAAGCAAACTATGAGGATTTGGCTCCTTCCATGCCCTTCCTTCTCTTACTGGTGGGGGGACATGGTCCTGTGCCATGTTATGTGGGTTACACAGCCAGCTCCAACCCGATGTAGAGTGAAGATGGCATCTTGGTCTGTCTCACTGATTATGACTTGGTGCTACAACCATGGCTTTGTCTTAATGCTTTTGAAAGCTACAGTTCAGTTACTTGGAAAGGTTTCATCGAGCTGCCCTATCTCCATCTGTTCAAAAATATCAAGCACCCAAGTTCCCATTGTCTTCGAAACTAACACCACTTGCAGAAAGCTCTGCAGAGTGTATTTCTGAGGTTTTCTGAAGCACTATGCAGCTGACCTGTCTTCATGGCTCTTGCATTAAATTTCAGAAAATGCCCAAGCAGTATCCTGAACACTTTTTAATAATAAATTTAACCTCATCTGACTTCAGTTGATGTCAGCAGAACTACTGGTGCCTGAAGGAAAAGTAAGTTGTATGTAGGATACATAGCGAATGCAGGAATACTATGCCCAGCAATAAATAATTGCAATTGCCGGGTAATCTATGAGAACAGAAATGATGCCAGAGTTCAAAGTGCCAGCCTCTGTGCTTTCAGAAGTTACGATAGGAGTTCCTCTGCAGACAGATATGCTGCAAACCTGAAATTATTGTCAGGGAAATCCAGTGGAACTCCATTGCAAAGAACGACAATATTTCTTTCCTAGAGTATGACGATTAAATTTAAATATGGGGCTAATAAATCACCACTAGGTCAGTCTAGTTAAGTCTTCCTTATGTATTAATGACTTTTCCAGGCAGAGTGGGCTAGTACTGGCAATGAATAGTGGGCTGTAAATTCTCTAAGTCTGCATCTGTACATATCTATGTGGCTATGGCTGTGTGTCTGGAGGGTGTGAAGCCTATCTGTGAATGCTGCAAGGGATTTTTAATGAAACCAGTGGCAATAGCATCAAGAAATAGCAATACCCTCTATGTGATGGTTGCACCACTGCAGCTGCACATGCCTGCTGTACATCGTACCCAGGCTAGATTTAAAAGACGGGTTTGCATCTATATACCCAAATAACCTTACATGAATAGATAAAATCAGCAGGATTTCTTGCTATACCTACTTATCATTTTTGATACATGTAAGGTGGTTAACAAGCAGTTCTTGGCACAGTAAAAACTTCACTTGTTTTAGAAGTTTATTTGTGTTAGAAAGTAATACCTTCTATTTCTAAATTAATACTAAAGAGACATACTTAAAATTGCATTTTGAATTGTCCTTAGGCATTGATTACTTGGATTTACAAATTCAGAGCAAGTATAGAACATGACTTCATTCAAGCTCCAGACAGGGTTTAGGAAGCACTTTGAATAAGATCATAGACTAGAGCCTCCATTCATTTGTATAATAACGTAAAATGTTATGAGTTTTTGGTAGTTGTTTCTTTTTTTACATTTGGAAGATAATGTGTCCCAGATCTGTTGTACCTCATCTTTATTTATATCCAAGTCTTTTGTTTCTGTGCATCTTTTATTTTGTAGTGTGGCTCCTTTTGACAGAAGTATGATGAAAAAGAAAGTTGAATCTGTTGTACAAAACAAAGTGCATAGCTTGTCAGAGACAAAGAACTGTATTTTTATTTTACTGTACAGAGCATGATTACGTAAAAAACAGTTTACTTTCTAGAACTGAGCTTTCTTACATTCTTTGTCTCTCTGTTTTTCACGTTGTCTCAGGATTGTTTTAGGATTTCCCATCTTCTAAAAAATCTGCATATTGCAGACATGAAACCCTGCCCCCACAAAAAAATCTCAAGATGATGTTTTTCCTTTACAAGATACCTGTTTCGGATTTGATGATCTTAAAGGTCTTTTCCAACATAGTTGATTCTATGATTCTATAAGTAATTCTGGGATGAATGTGATTAGCATTATAGCACCGTAACACCAGGAATATGTGCTGTTTTACATGGTAAGAGATAAATAGAAATATACTCTTTGCTCTAAATAAGATACATCAAAGACGCATGGAGAACCCTGTGCTTACATCTCACTCACGGATCAGGCAAAAAGGAATTCATGTCTGCGTCACCCGGTTCTTTAGACGCTCCATCATGATACAAGCGACACGGAGTTTATGTTTTCCATGGTGGGAGGGGAGGTAGTAACTGAGTATATGACACCAGCCTCAGGAAAATGTTGAAGCATGTCCCAGCTTAAGCGCTTGAATAATCACATTACAAGTCAAGTGTTCGTACAGAACTGCTTTACACTGTCTGGCTCATTATATTTGGTGTTTGGCCAAGTGCATAAATTCAAAATAACTTCTCCTGGCTCTCCTAAGGGCACCAGGGCTATTCTGTCAAAGGAAATACCATTTGTATATCACATATTGTTTATGGCCCAAAGGGCTTGTACGGAGACACACTGATTCAAAATGTGGCTTCTTTCTCACAAACAATACAGGACTGCTTATTCATCTGCTGTGCAAGCACCATTGCACTTAGGTCACTGCCTTTACAATGACTGTAATGGAAAAAGACTGTTCCCCAAGGTTTGGGGTTAACAATTGCTTTCTAAGACAATTTCCCTGCAAAGGCTGTTGGAGTTCAGAATCTCTCTGCTAGTCTTTTTAAACCAAGTAGGGTGCTCAAAGCCCTGGGTCTGTTGCCTGGGAGGGGCTCTGTAGCATCTCTGCTACTTTGGGGGGTGGCATTGGGCCCAGCGCTGAGGACATTTTGGCAATGCACAGCATAAGCACCATTACTGATTGTGGTAGTTGTGGGTCTGTGGAGACCGGGTGAGGAGGTTAGCTCCCGTGGGATGCTCCAGCTAAGGCTGGGAGACCCAAGCAGGCACACCCAGAGCACCAGCTTTTTTTTTTTTCCTGGAGAAGACAGGGCCTCGGAGACACGGTACAGAGTATCACCCCAGCAGGACCCAGCCATAGAACATCATTCCCCTTTTGAGCAAGACAAGTGCCTTTGGCAAGGACATGAACAAGCAGTCTGCTGCTATACTGATGATGGGACCATCACTAGTACAATGAAAGGCTTTTCCTCCTGCCCCCAGCACATCCTGCTTTAGGTTTCATTAAAATAACCCTAACCGTTAAGCAGTTGTAAGAGTTAAAATTATTTCCAGTTCTTGAAGATGTATCATTGCCTGGTGCTGAGACCAGATATTTGTAACTATGGCCAATGTAGTGGCAGTATTTGGTTTTTAGCATTCCTTGCCCTTGTGCATTCACCTGAGCTGAAGGGACCATCTCTGTGAATGAAAGCCCGCTTCTGTTTCCAGCACTGCTTATTACCAGCTGAGCTTTCTCTTCAGAGACAGGAGGAAGGCAAAGCAACACCAGCTGCAATTGTACTTGTTACAAGGATTTTCAGAAATTTGAACGGCTGCTGCTTGACTCTATAAACTACCACCAACTTGGATGTAGTTTGTCCTGCCGGCTTATAAATTACTGGCATTATTATACATCTTCTCTCAACGCTGACTTGTACTCTCTGCCTGCTGAAATGAAGATGGAAAAATAAGGAAGGCACAAGCACCATTTTCCAAGGACAGCTCTCATGTTCTCAGGATATCGTGCCCAATAGTTTTCTGATCAGCGAGGCATTAAAATGTTGAGTTTTCAAGCCAGTGAATTGCAAAAATAATCTGCTAGTCCCCTCGGCACAGAAAGAAACCTGCTCAGCTGGACTGTTTCTACATATGCTGTCAGGCAGAGAAAGATGTCCACCAATTGTCACCTCCTCCTTTGGCTTCTGAGGCAGCTCCACATAATTCACTAAGTGTGCATAGATGTTGCTGGCACACACGGCAGCGCAAGCAGCAGGGTGGAAAGCAGGCACTACCAGAGGAAACAGAGCGGAACGAGGGCACAGCTTAGCACCTTCCCACATATGTGTATGCACACACATACATACACTTGCGCTGTGAAATGTGAGAAAGAAGGGAGAAACTGGCGGGCAATGAAGCACAGTGGGTGTCCAGGGAGAAGGAGCTTGGCTGTTGTGGCTTCTTTTCACCCACAAAGATTTAATACAATGTTAATCTCTGGTGCTCTTGGCACCCCTAATCACAGTCTTCTGATTTCATCTGACGTGGCATTTCTAGCACAAACGCCTATTTTCTGTGGAAGAATTGATTCCATGGGGAAAAACATACCCTACATCTCAGCTGAATACTGATATTTATTCTCCAATTATTCAAAACAGAAAACTCTTTCTACCCTTGAATGATGTGAATGCAGAAAAGTTCAGGGATGACTGAGGTTTCTAATTCACTTGATTTCTGGCATTTAAGGGGAAACATGAAAGTGACCAACACACACGTATTTGAGGAAAGACATTATTTGAAGATTAAAAGAATTCAAGTGAATTATCAGCCAGGTGCCTGAGAATCAAATCCTTTGCCATTGATACCAGCGACAAAGCTAATTTGGCTCAGCAGCAGCAGACATCAGTGTATGGCCATAACTTGATAGCCGGTGCTGTGATTATATCGCATTCTCCCAATTTAACCAGAACTGAATAGAACCAACTCTTAACAAAATCCATCAGTGAATCCTGAGGCTCCTGCCTTGCCTTGCCACACAGCTTGTCTCTGCTAGCAACAAGGTTGTGCTGTCAGGGATGTGTGTTGGTGCAATTTGCACAAGGTGTAAATGCTTCTACTTCAGAAGAGAAACTGTGACACTTCTGTGCTTGGAAACACAGGACAACTGTGGCAGCATCTTTGCAACTGCAAGGGCACTTACCCGAACTGTGACCAAAATTGTATCTCAAGCTTTTAAATCGTTCTCCAAAGCAATACTGTCATTGCTGTCAAAAAGTTTGTCATTGCTGTTGAAATAAACAGAACACTGGTGTCGAGTTTCAGAGTGGGCAATATGTGGATATGCTGAGCAGTCAAGGAAAATGAGGGAGAATTCATAGAATTGACCACTATGATTTTATCTACCTGAAATGTTTTTGTCTGACTACTTTTCAGAAAGCATACCTGTAAGGTAGTGAGGCTGGGTGTCTGTCCAGCTGTGACTGATCCCCTGCTGTCAGAGAGGTTGTGGAAGTGATCTTGGAGCAAAAGATTTACATCTCTACCAAGGGGTACACTGCTCTTCTACCCTGGGGTCTTTTTTGTACATTACATAGCTTGGTGCATTTAGACAACTATTAATTTCTGCTGTGAGAACCGATGAGCAAAGCAACCATCATCTCTGAAACATGACTGGGACCTGTTCGCAAAATGCAATGAAAGAAGCAAATTATTGGGAATACTATGTAGTAATAACAAAACACTTATGTTGTCTAAGCTGTAACTTCCTTTTTTGGTCCAAAGCCTTTCAAATAAATATAGTCCATCCATCAACATGGTTGTCATGTGTGGCTGAGTGGCAGTCCAGCTGCTAGAAAATGTGATCTATGCATGCTAGGCGGCAGCTCTATATATGGTAGAATTATCATTTAAAGGAGCCATAGAAAAAAATGTCCAAATATATATTTATCATCCAGAAAACTGTATTTATTACAATGTATTTAGTGTACAGTTTATTGTCATTTTAGCAAGTCTATGTGAATAGGATTTGAAACCACATGGAAAAAAAGCTCAAGCAAGACAAAAAATAGTGACTTTCAAGAATAAATTGGGAGAGTAAAGTCATTATTTCTTCCTTCAAGCTGTGGTTTCTTATGGTCTGCTGGAGCAGACTAGTAATCTGAAAGCTGGGAAAAAGTAATATACATGCTTGAAATGTGTATCTGAACACTTGGGTTAATCTGTGCCAAGTTTTCTTTCACATATGCTGCATGAGAACTGATTCCATTTGTGATTTTTATCCTAGGTGAAACAAATGCACATGTTGTCCTTATTTGTATGAATGGCTGTTTTGACGCATGTACATGGCTTTTGCAAGTTGATAGGAGTGATTCACATCTGTCATGCCTTCCCTTTGGTACTTTTTTTTTTATATTTGCTTATATTAAGAATAACAGGGAAATATGTATTTGTGCCAGAGATAATGATGTGGATTTTTGTTGGGCGTGATATGCACCAACTTGGTACACTACCAGTAATCCCAGCATGCATCCCTTTGGAATGACCCTTTACAAAATCACCATTGTATGAAATTCCTTTAGGCATTTTGCTTGCCCCCAGAATGCCTTCTGCTGGAAATCTTTGCATGGGAGCTAGGATGAGGACAACCTTTTGGTACAAGGAACAATCTGGGAGATTTGTGGTAACTCCTCAGTATTTATTCTTGCCACAAGGCAAGGGTCAATCAGGCATAAAGTGACAGCTAGGAACATTTCTTCCCTGCTTTATTTGTACATGTCTAAACCATTTCTCTGGATATAAACTGGTTCCACTGAAAATAAACAAATATCTTAGCAAATCTCCTGCAAGTTAGCCCATTAGTCATCAGAAAGGACCAAAGGAAAGAATTCGCTTGCCCTCACCTTACACACCCAATTTTGGTGTCATTACCAGATTCAGAGCAGGATCCTGAAATGAGAGCTGTGGATTATGGGTTGGAGGAGTACCTGTCACTCCACTGATTATAGTAGAAGTCTGTGGAGACTTACCTTGGGCAAGACATGAGTTTCCCTTCTAAAAAAGTTAGCAGTTCTAATGAATTTTAACCCAAACTCCAAAACTTGTACCAAGATGTTCTTAGAAAAAGAGGATAATCTTGCGCTGCAAGAGATTGGAGAACATCAAAATAAGAATGATCAAACTCTAAGCTTTTGGGAAAAAAAAAAAATCTCCTAATGGAAACTGAATATTTTTCTGATTGTTTCCATCTGTACTACACCCTGGCTATCCCATGCAATTGTAACCAATTAGCAGGGAGGAGGAAAACAATTCTCTAGGAATACTTTGCTGCAGTCATGCAATAAGTACATTCTAGTTCACAATTACTTTCTATGTAAAAGCCAGGTACTTCTACAGATTTGTATGAAAAGAATCATCTAAACAGGGGCTGTGTACAGTGTAGCTGCCAAGGTGCTGACCACATGAATACCCTGTGACATAGATTTGGCAACAGTGAGATTAACCTTGTTATCTTGGCCAAATTCCAAAATGAATGAAGTTGGACAACCTAGTTTTCTCTGTTTCAAAAGGAAATACTGAGTGTGATGCTGCTGCATTAGATTTTAGGTAGTTGTTCTCATTATTCAATATAGATATATATTCAATATAGGATATAGAATACTGCTTTCTTAACATCACATTTATTCTGGCTCTCCGAAAGTAGAAAAGATGTTCACACTACTACATGACTCCTTGAATTCTTTCCTAGTGCTGCTTAATAGCTGCTTCCTCCTAGTCAGGAGAGGGAAATATCCCTGTACCATCAGCAGGCTTTACTCTAGAATACCTTGTACTAACTTCAGCAAATTATCTGTTTTCTTTGCTGAAAGGGTCTAAAGAAAAGTTTGATCCTGGACCATTAAATCTGTGAAGTAATACGGAGTGTACCGAAACTCATAGCAATATAATACATACCTACTTAGATCAGAGGTCTCCATTTAAATTTCTCCAGGTGCTGCTGGGAAGCACATGGCATCCTGTCTTCTCATTGCAGCAAAGAACAGAGGTCAAAGAGCTAAATAGCTGTGACTGACAATTAGAGACTGTTATTGTCATGGTAACCAGCGCTAGATGTCCATAAGAGGTCGGCAATCCTTTAGGCAAAAAATCTGCTCCAAAAGTACACCTTACACATACCTTTGTATAGTCAAAGGCTTCATGCTAACAGCACATGCTTTGGGCACTGTTAGTTTTTTTAAGATAGCTGCTGGAAAAATGGAGCTGGGCATAAACATGAAAGACTTTGCATTGGTCTCTGATTAGAATCAGTGCTTGAGACAATGCTGGTCATGCAGAGCAGGCACTGGCATAGAGTCAGGATTAGTAGGAGATGGAAATGACTTTTTCCCCCAGGACTACCACTCCCATTAACTGGAGACAGAAGACCCTCCCCTCGCTCCAAATTTGACTTGATAATCAGACCCATTACTCAAGTTTAGTTCATTCAGGCAGTCTGACAGGCAGCAGAGTACTGGCCAAACAGCGAGCAATGGGTCCAACACCCTGCAGCTAGGATCCAGAAATCATTTGCCAGTGTCCCTATATAAACAAAATACTTCTAAAATAAACTATCATGTGTTTACTAGTTAGCTACATAGATGACTGTACGTTTCATATGTAACCACAGATGACTGTACATTATGCTTCAAAAACAGGTGACCACAGAAGCATCCTTATCATTGCTGTTGGAGCTCTTTCTGCTTGCAGGCATTTTCAGCTAAAGCTGCAGGTCCCTTTGGGCTGACTAGGTTGTAGATCTCTTGCTTTTATTAACCTGTCAACATCCACAGTACTTAACATTGTTCAGCATCTTTGTTTAATGCAGCATTGGTAGTAGCTGACAGGTTCCCTGCTGGTAGTCATATACCATTTTCCTGAGCAGCAAAGCCCCAGTTTATGTCCCAACCAGTCTTGTAACAAGTGGGGGTTTGTGTGTAAATAAAACCTAAATCAAAACCTAAATCTGCGTTATTTGAAAACCAAGTTGCCATCTCATGCAGAGTTAGAGCATAGCACAGGACAACCTTCTTGTGTCTGGCATTGGCAGCTGCGCTCTGTAGATCCCTCTGTCCTGGAGGACGAGCATTAATTTCAGGGCAGCTTAGCAATGGCTCTGCTACCTCCTCCAGCCAAACACTACCAAAGGGAAGCGCAGTGCTCCTGCCAAGTCTCCAACGTAAACCTCACACTGGAACCTGAGCCAGCTGTTGGAAATCAGCCCACACCTGAGGTGAGCTGAAACACCTCAGCTGTATGCTGATGAGTACCCTGTGCTCAGCAGCCGGAAAAGCTTGGGGAAAACTCACTAAACTGGAATCATGCAAGATTTGCTGTTCTGTACGGTTCAGTTAAGCTTCACATTGACAGGGAATTTGTCTGAATATGATGCCTAAAAGGTACAGAGGTACAAATTCACGTGAACCAAAGAGAAAGAAAAAAAGGGGCGTTAGTTTTAGCATAAATGATGATGTGCCACATTTTAGCGTGAAAGTTTCCTAAACTCCCTTGCACATGAAACTAAGTATTAAAAAAAAATAAAAATCTGTAACTTTAATGCAGGTTTTAAAATCTTGGAAATGCCCCTAAAACTGAGTATGTTACAGTCTTGCAGTAAAAAATCCTTCCGGCTTAACTGTAAACATTTCTTAGCCTTAATTCAGTCTACACTCAGTCAAGATTTTCACTGATATCAATGGGGATTGTCCTGAAAAATAATCTTTAAAGGGCTGTACAAGTGATTCAATTTAATTTTTAATTGCCCTTCCCCCTAACAAAAATCTCTTAATTTCATGCTAGCTTCAGTAAACCCTTAGTACTTCTCAATGTCACTTACACAGGGATTTAAATTAAAGCATTTTGTAGAATATAGCTTTTAATAATGTTAGTAAAACTGCCAAAATTCCATTCTGTCAGTTTTAAATCTGACATTTCTTTGCAAGCTAATACAAAGTACTAATACATAAGTGCAAGCACATTCAAAAAAGACCCAACAAAACCCCAAGGAAAACAAACAAAAAAAAAACAACCAAAAAGACAATGCAGACAAAAGAAATGGACTGTAGGCTTTAAAAATGTCACAGAGCAGCCCTGTCAGTTCTTGTCCATTTATGTTCCCACCCATTTTCATTCATATATTTTATTTGCTGTTCATGCTCTACCCACTTTTTCTATATAATTAAATAGAATATTTTCTTCCAAGATGTTCCTTGTGCCAAAAACTAATGAAAGACAAAGCTTTCCTAGCTATAGACAAACAGGCCCAATTTTCAGTAGGACAAATTCAATCTTCTGATGGAAATCTGTTACAGAGCCTTTCAGTACCTAAAGGAGGCCTACAAGAAAGATGAGGAGGAGCTTTTTGGCAGGGAGTGTAGCGATGGGACAAGGGGTAATGGTTTAAAATTGAATGAGGGTAGATTTAGATTAGATATTACGAAGAAATTCTTCACTGTGAGGGTAGTGAGGCACTGGCAGAGGCTGCCCAGAGAAGCTGTGGCTGCTCCATCCCTGGCAGTTCTCAAGGCCAGGTTAGACAGGGCTTTGAGCAAACTGGTCTAGTGGAAGTGTCCCTTCCCAAGGCAAGTGGATTGGAACTAGATGAGCTTTAAGGCCCCTTCCAACCCAAACTATTCTATGAGTCTAGAAATTACGCTACACTTAAATGTTATCCAATATACACAGCAATGTTACCTCAGGGTCATCAGTTCTAAGTGGTTCATACCCCTCACCTCCTCCCCCCTAGACAAAAAAAACCCAACAAGGTAGAAAATAAAATTTTCCCAAAAGTTTATGTTACCAGTTTATTACAAAACAAATAATAGAGAAGATTTCCTTAGCCCGATTATTGTAATTTCTGGGGGCACATGGTGCATACTCAAATTGTTAGCTTCCCTCTCAAGTCAGAGATGTGACAAGATTTAGGTAAATGATGTTCAAAATACGGTGGGCCAATTGCATTACTTTATCATTACTGTGTGCTACATTTATTGATTAAAAAAAACCAAAAAACCAAGCTTTTCCAATATTTAGATTCCTCTGTATTACGTGTCTTTGTTATTCTTTGATTCACACAATATTTCCTTGTAGCTGTTGGAAATCTCAGCAGACTGGTTAGACATATGATATTCACCATTACCGTAGGAAAAGATGGAAAAGAATGCTGTAATGAAACTGGAATCACTGCAGATGCAAAATCTGCAGTTTTTCACATAGGAAATAAAGGACAGAAGCTTAAGGAGCAAATTCAAAGCAGAAATCTATAAAGCAAACCTGACAAATCAACAAACAAGTAAAGCATATTTTCTACCTGCAAACAAGGAACATACACATTTTTCCTCATGAGTCTTACTTGGAAGTATCAGAATTTCATCTGCTTCTTTTCTGCGTCTGGATAAAATCTTCTAGGTCATCCTGTTCAACCCTTTATAAAGTGTTTGCACTAAACAAGTGTTCACAACAAATAAATACATAATGAATTAAGATCATCTTTCTCAAACTGTTGAGCCTTTGCTTAGATGTATATTACTCCATTTGTCTTCATGCAGGTAATTCTTCAGGAAGCAAAATATGGTCAACTTTGAATTTGTAATGTGAAGTGTTCATGTGCACGTGTTCACACACACATGAAAGCACATTTAATAAGGATTTTAATTTTGGTTTAACTATTATTTTCTCTGCCTCAGAGTAAATAGAAGAAAGGAAGATGACTAACCTTTTCATCTTGTTACACAGTGATCACTTCCACCACCACCTCTGTTGTCCTCCAAAAGAAGGCCAAACCCTATTCAGGCTTACACACCCACAAATCACTTAGAAATATATGGGAGGTACTGAAATTGCTGGTGGCAGAATAATCACACAAACAAATAACAGAAACTAGGACCCCTCTTACGACAGCTTGCCTACTTTCTATGAAACACTACGCTTTCACCAACTGTCAATGTCAATTTGCCATTGCAGTGATATAAAAACTGTAGGAACCCTGTACGGGTGTCAGTCCTACCAAGCTGTAAGGCTACTGGAAGAAATAAGGGTGGAAATTATATGTAGAAAATGTCCCTTATATGGACGAAGCATCTGGAATGTGAAGCGACTTGCCTAGAGTTACATGAAGAAACAAGGGCAACTTAGCTTCACTGCTGGCTGGGCTTCTGTGAATGCCTCGGTTGCATATTTTTTGCAGGAGAAGCCCTTCAGCTATGCTGTAGAGACTCTCCAAGACTTTCTGATTCAACCAGTATGGTTACCCATAACAATTTCATTAGACTATTTCTGTACAGTCTTTTGCTTGTTAGTCTTTTCCCTGGTAGAAGACTATGTTGAAAATAGTATGTTCTATGTTCCACTCCTAAAACAAACAACATGCAGATAAATATGGTGCAAAGCACTTACCACAACTGAAAAGTAAACTTCTAACCACAGTGAGGGAGGGGAAAAGAGCTGGGTATTTTGTGGTTCCTGAAGGAAATTGAAATCTGCTTTTTGGTGGAGACATGTCTTTTGACTGGGTATATGCACAGCACATATTAATGGTTGCCATAAGTTAAATGGGAAGTACTGTTGATATTATTGTCTGTTTGTTATTAAATAAAATCTTTTCAGCTTTATTCTCTTCTCCAGTGGATTAAAGGAAGACATCACCCTGAATCAAATCTGACCAAGTTGCCTTTTATCATATCATGGCTTACTACAATACCCTTCAATGGCTGATGCAATACGTTTTGTTTACTGCCTTGTTCATTACTGTTTTTCTAGATGAAAAAATGGTCTCAAACATAATTTATTTTTCTCCAAAATGCCAATGGTCTAATATACTTTAAAAGAAAACAGATGATAAAGTTTTATGTCTTCTTTAAGGGACTTCGCATGTCAAAGGAAGGCAAGGGAAGTGAAGGGAAACGGCAAGTTAGTTGGTGTAGTTAGTGGTTTTATTTTTTAAATGAAAAAGTCTAGTATTTTCTAGACTGGTATTTGTATAAACATTCAGAAAGATGTTTTTGTGTACTTCAGAAGTCCCCAAAAGGGTTGTAAGAAATTATATATGTTATTGAACCAGACATTTTCATGTTTCCACAGACTCTCAGATGATTCGTGTCCTTTCCTAATGACAATAATACAGTAGGGTTTTGGCCACTTGTGAGCAAAGCTGGCTTGAGCTGGTGACCTGAAGATTAAATGTTTGCAGCCTATCTCCTGGGCAACCACCTCCCCCTACAGCCACCTTCAAATAAATCTTCCCTTTCTAATTTCCAAAAGACACTTTAGAAACATACCAAACTTCCAAAAATCCTTTTGTTTAAGGCTTGTTTTCATAAATGTTTTGTGTAAGACAGGCAAAGTTTTCTTTCGTTAGATTTTAAGTAATTTGCAGTTCTTAACGTGGTTTTCTTTCCATTTCTCGATGTCTCATGCCGTAGCCTGTGGCATGGCACTCTGCCTGCAAGCATTCCTGCATTAGACACTGCTTAGGCACACAAATCCCAACTATCATCTCTGCTCCAGGGAGGAAGCAAAAATGTACCAGTCCAGCTTCCTCTTCCAGATTGTCTTCCACACCCTGCATATGCATACCTCTGCAAAACTGATGTTGAAACTAAATTTTACAATAAAAAAGAATAATGGAAATATAAACCTGCTCCTGATCTAAACTACTAAATATGGTTTTAAATGAGAGAGTATGAGAATAAATTTCTTCACCGTAGCCCAGCATGTGTGTACAAAACTTATGTGTAAAAACAGAGAAAACAGAACCTGACGCAAAGCAGTGTTCTTGGAAATCAGCTAATAGTCTCCATGTTTAATATTCCCAGAAGACAAAGCTCAGTGTTCCCATTGGTTTCATAGGAAGACATGCCCATCTGTTTGCAAAACTATCATGTAAAAAGAATGGTTCCCATTCTCAATGACTTACTCAGGCCTTTGCGAAACCAGTTACTGGAATTTTTATCTGGGTTAGGAATTCAAAACAGGGCACAATAAACAAGTTATAGTTAAAATTTTGATATGATGAAACACTCAGAATAAAAGTTGAGTCTAGGTTTCTTTAATAAATACTTTTTTGCAACTTTCAGTGCTAAGAGGAGATCCCTACTGTGCTATTAAGTGCTGTACTGTAACACTCACAACATGTAGTTTCTCTCTTTACATCTCCATAAGTGCCAAGTAAGTTATGTCACTCTACTTTCAGATTTTTTTCAGTTTGTATCTCTTCAAAACACTTTTAAATGCAGACTCAGGCACTTTGTGTTTTGAATTTCAGCCACAATTTTAATGTTTGTATTCTGCTAAGTACAAAGTGAAACAGCAAATTCAGTCTCAGCTTTGTCTTCTCTTTAATCTTCTGATCAGTGGATACCTAAAACAGACCGCTGTAACTCTGTATATGGCAAGGGCAGCAGCAATGCTCCTTCTGTGATGTGCAGAGAGCTCATTCTTTGGCACGGGGGATGACACACTTCCCCTTTAGGCTTCAAGCTTTGACTTGACTCCCATTGCACTTCACTTGCCAGCTCAGGATCTGTGGTCTAGTCACACCATTGCATCAGGGTTATCCACAGCCACATCTCTGTATACTATTCAGGCTTGTTTGGCCCAGTGCAGCTCAAGAGCCAGTCATGCACATACCAGCTCCACGCTTAGAGGATTTGGGCTTGGCTGATGCCTGAAAATCCAAAGACTTTACATGACTTTCATTGCTGACAGCCACCAGAGCAAACAGCATACCCCTCATCTATGAGGAAGCCAGTGTCTCACTTTGAGGATATTTAAACTAGAGGGAAAAGAAAAGAAATGCTCTTACTTTTCCTTTACTTTCCCAATTAAGTGGATGCAGTTTTCATGGAGAGGGCAGAGAGACCTGTCCTGTTTTGAAAGAGAAGTTCTGTTAAAGTCAGAGGAAAAGACTTTTGCTGATAAACTATAAATGGTGCTGAAAGGAGATGGTAGGGGACAGAGAATAAGGATGCCATGAAGACTCTTAAACAGTGTTAAAGTGGAGAAGATTGACAAGTTGTTGATCAAGAAAACAAAGAATAATTTGAAAAGAAACTTCCACAGAGAAAGTATACAGGAATCTCAAACACTGAGGATGAATGGATGGATTATAGGGAATTTATCAGCCTTAAATGCTCATCCACTTATACGGCAGCAGTTCCTGAGGTAAAAAGAAAGAAGAAAATCATGGTATACAGTTACTGGGAGTAATTTTTAAGCTACAGTGAGAGGGCATTAATACAGCAACACAAGTGTTTGGAAACAGCAAAATGGCTTAAATATAACATGTCATGGCAAAGAGCAAGTGGATGTGTTAGGATACTGTCTTTGAAGAAAAGCAACTGATTTTACATTCTAGAGGAAAACCAGGTGCTTCATTAAACTGCTTATGCATATCATGATCAGATGAGTTGTGCAACCTACAGCTTGCTCCAAGCCAGATTTGAAGAGTCTGGGACAATGGCTTTTGGCTGGGGCTGCTAGAAATCACATACTTGATTGCTCAACAATGCAGTTGTAATTAGAAGAGTAAAGACAACTTTATGGAACAAGAAACAATTTAAGGGTTTTATTCTTCCCAATGGGATGGTGAGAACTGACGAAGCAAAGCTTGGTGGCCTCTCTGCGTTCCTTCTCACAGGCCATTCCTTTATGCTCATTATAGGCCTGGCGTCGAACTGCAGAGCCTTTTGAGACATCCTCACAGACCCACCGTGGACAGGTGGGTCTCCAAAATAGTGATGGAGAGGGGAAAAAAGTTTTAATTTTGAATAAAGGAATTGGAATTAGTCACATTCATAAAGAATATTAGGAACTTCTCTGCTCAGGCAACTCAGCAGGGTACTCTAACCATGGAAGACGACTGAAGGATACTAAATGAACTGCAGTAGTGACAAACCATTTCTTCTTTTCCATAATTGCTTTCCCCTTTTTGAGCAGCATTACAAGGTTTTTAGATTTTGGTATGTAAAGAACAGGCTTGGTTTGGGAGGCTATTAGAAGAAAGGAAGACCTAGCAAGAAAAAAGCACAATTCTAAAGAACCGTATTTGTTATCAATTCACAGAACATAATAGCCAAATTATTTCCTTGGCTCCCAATTTAGTTGTTTCTAAGTGAGTAGAGACGCATAAGATTCCTCCTTTTATACAGGGAATTTTTGATACTCTTTTGGCAAGAAGACAAAGGATTAATAAGACAGTAGAAAATGTAAGCTGCATCATGTAGGTTTTCAATTTAGGCAGAAGGCTGGGATAAACAGGAAGGAAGCTTTTCCTGTCCTAGTTGGACAAATATGGTCAAGGCCTTGACAGTCGCAAATGCTGGATATAATTGCTAAGAAGGTTTACAAGATGGACAAAAGAAAAATAGACTTTGTTCTCACCTTGTATCTGGACATGGCATTTGTATATTAAAACTATAAGGTTCTGGCTGGCTGGCTTAGTTTTGCATCCTCATGCATTTTATTACATGGCTGTGGATTTTTTTTTATGTAGCTTTTTGTAAGTAATTGGTAGAAGAGAAGACAACACCAAACCTTTCCAGGATGAAACAGAGTTATCTTGGGTATCTATTAGCACACTCTTCCTCTGCATCCAGTAAGCACAGTAAGGTTCTGTGTGGTGGTCAAGGTGGAAAAGGGTCTATGATTCAGCACCACAGATGCCAAGGGTTTTACCAGAGAAATGGGAAGGCTACTGAGCAGCTTTGGAAAGAACATGGTGCTGCTGGAGACCTTACATATCTCCAGAAATTAATCCTAGAATCGTAGAAATATAGAGCTGCTAAGAACCACGGAGAATTATCTATGCCCTCCTTTTACTCAGAGGTAGGATGACATATGCCAAGACAATATGAATGGGAGGTTTATCTCACCTCTTTTCAAAAATCTCCAGTGGAGGAAATACTCTACTCTCCCTAGGCTGTCTGCACCACTGATTCAATATTTCTTCAACATGAATTGGTTTCTCCTAACACATAACTTAAATGCCTTTTACTTAAAATTAATCTGATTATTTCTTGTCCTAATACTAGTCAACATAGTGAACAATAAATTAATCTTCTTTATAACTGTTTATATATTAGAAAACTGCTATCATGTCCTCCCTCATTTTTGTCCATTCTAGACTAAACAAGCTCACTTCCTCTGACCCTTCACATAGGTCAAATTTCCCTGACCTCAGCCCCTTCTTCCTTCTATTCTTTTTACTGCATGCTTCACATGAGGTAATGTCCTGGGGTCCCAAGGTCATTTGATTTCCCTAGGTGAGGACTATCGAGGTCTCACCAGAGGAAGATGAGACAATAACTTCCTACATTTTACAAATAAAAGTTCTGAACAGAACTTTTCTGAACAGAAATCTTCCTTCTTTGCAGTAACACTGTTCATCTACAATAAATAAAAGTAAATGTAGGTGGGAATTCTGAGGTCATCATTTGTCTTGCTGGTGGATGTAAGGATCTTGCTGAATTCTCCTCAAACTGGGCTGTAACTTCATAATATATATTGGTCACATTAACATTTTATGACTAATCTTCAGTTGTTGAGGAACTGAATTGTACCATAAACATATTTTTGCCTTCTAGATGGGTCGAGATGGTAGAGGGACAGAGATAGTAATACCTGTAGTACTATCACAAAGCCAGCTGATGTGATGCTACTTCTTTATATTCTTCAGTGAATATCCTATACACCACCACTACACACATACTACCTGAATTCGCAGTGCTTTTGATTTTTTTCACTTTCTCTCCTGCAGTACATGTAATAGAGTAAAGAGAAATGCAATATATCTGGCAGTTAAGAAGGGAATGGAATGCAACTTGGACTTCAATTTTCAGAAGGTTCATGTGTCAAAGAGTAAGAAATAGACACTCATCTTTCAGAGTAGCTAAGCAGCATCATGGAGAAGAAAACAGTTTTCTACAGAGAAAAGCCCATACAAAGGTTCTTGTACTTCTGCAGCTCACCAGGCAGCATCTACAGTTGTTTAGGGTTTTACTGGAGGCTTCTCTGTTGGAAAAATTTGGGCAATTTTACTCTACCACAAGGAGCAAGTTCAAGAAATAGCTATACAGAAAGATCCTCAAGGAACATTTTTCAGAACATCATCAGGCAGTCTTGTATTGATTACGTGGCTGTCTCAGTGGGGCATTTTGTGCATTCATAATAATAGCATTCCCTGTAAGCACAAGGATAATAGTGACAGACGTTTTTAAGGCAGTTTACCAGAAACAGCCTACAAGAAAAGCACATAATAGACAAGGCTGCCCCTCAGGCAGTTGCTGTGGATTGAAAGAGAATCAGAAGTTTTTTGCGGTTTTTTGTACTATTCTGCTCTTTTAGTATCAAAGATGAAACTGAGAAGTCCAAGACCAAACTTGTATTTTCTGGACTTTTTGAGACCTCACAGGACACCTGTGAGGTCAATGATAGATACTTTTGCTGAGCAGATTGTCACAGTTATCACAGAGGTTATCTTAGCTATGTTAAGATGTTGTTATAGTTCAAGCTGGTTCTTCAGTTATTGGTGATCAAAGTCAGGCAAAATGACAGCTCTGGAGAGGTTGGTAGACATAGGAGCAGAGGAAGAGAGAAGGAACTTTTTTCAATTTTGATGTGAAAAAAGGAAGTGCTTGACCTGCTATCCGAGCATCTGTGTGGTGTCCATAGCTGTAGTTCCATTTTGGACTTTTTGGATCTGTGAATATGAAAAAAAGTGAGGGAAGAAGGGATAGGGAAGAGAGAAATGCTCTACCTACAGTAGAAAAGCACTTCATAAATACCAGAAAGGCCTGTTTCAAAAGCAACATATTAAAATCCACAGGTTGCTTCCCATTTACAGAAGTCAATGCTGGGGCATGTCCTGGGCATGCAGATACAGGACTTTACTTCATGTATGAATTACAAAATCTCAAACACCATGAATTAACTAACCGTAGAAATACATCACCAAGATAGGGAAAGAGGAGTTTTTTGTCTGTTCATGATTAGTTATGCTGCGGACCTGCAGAAATTTTGGGTTTAGCTCTGTAGCATTCAAACTGGTAACAGTTTAGTCGTTGACATTAGTAACAAGGGAGGGGGAGAATGATTCTTGCACAGTTCTGAACTTGGGCAGAGCCCATATTAAATAGAGAAATTAAATAAGTTGGAAGAGGACAGTCTGAAAGCTGTAAATTAGAGTCTCATTTAAGCCCTTGCACAGTTGCTTTACATTAGAAGAACTTTCTTGAAGCTTAAGGGATGTTTGTCCTCTACTGGAGACTTGCGCAGAAAAATTCATGCAATGTCACAAGTTAACTCTTCGTTTTGAAGATGAAGACATTGCCCACATTATTCTATGGTAGCCTTTTATATGTGTATCATGATGTTTGTCATAAACATTTTATATTAGTGGACAAGTTGCCTCCTGATGTTCCCCTAAAGAGGCCAGCATATCTGGTAGGAGCCTAGTAACTAAAACTTAGCTGCTTTTTGCTAGAACCCCACATGTGTGCCATCACTGCCTTATCAGATGTACACATTTGCATGAAAGACAGCAAAGATGTAAAAATGAGTTTCAATGCTAGATGCAGGCCTAGCATTCTGCGCTCCTGAAATCTCCACAAAGGAAACACTGGTGTTCAGACTAGTGGGTTAGACAATTTTTCTTTGGCTCTTACTAAGATTTAACGTATTTTTATTGTGAGTCATTTAACACCGGCTGATTTAAAATAGAGTATGAAGGGGCTACTAAGCTTTCTTGTATTTTTTAAATGCAGTTCCTAGCCTTTTCTCTACAAAGAAACACAATGAAAATATAAATTATTCCCCCAGGGTGAGGCATAAACAAAGAAATGGGAATAGAGTATTAATTACAATGGTAACATTGAAAGATAATTAATGTTTATAAATCAAGGGTGAGGTTTCACCACTGGTTTAGCCCAGTTTATGAGCAAACCTGTGCCAAAGCCATGGTCCTCTCTTTCACTACCTCCTGTTAGACATCTCCCTATGTCCCTCTTTTTGATAATAGCAATCTTGGGATCACACAACAACTTGGACCAGCTAAGTAAGAAAAAGGAAAGTGAGAATAAAAAATATCCTTATCAGACCTCCTCCTTACTTAGTGGTGTATGAGGGTGAAGGAAAAGCTGCAGGAGCTTGACAGAAAGCAGGAAGTTGGAGAAAAGCAAGTAACTTCAACTGACATAAATCTAACACCATTAGATGAATGTATTATTTGTATCAGCTGAAGTTGATGAAGGTCAGCTGTTGTTGTCAAATTAGTTCTGCAGCTAATCTCCAGTAATTGCTGTCTTCATCAAAGCCATTATTTCATGTGCTTCTAAACGTGGTAATTTTTTTCCTACCTAACACTGCTGCTTTTCCGAGCTGACTGAAGAAGCAATATTGTATTATTTGGTGCTGAAAAAAATCTAACTATAGCACACTAACCATGATTCACCCAGCCTAGCATCTAAGATAATCACCCAGATCTCTTTCTAGCCAGTGATGAAACAAGATAGCCAGTTTCAGGTCTGGTTTCAAGATAGGGGGAATAAATCCCCTTGGGGCTGCCAGTTTTCTCCATGCATCATGACTTCATTGTACTTAGATTTGATGCCTTTCCAGACACCATAGATCAAACAGTAAAAAAAAAAAAAAAAATCAGAAAGTGTTGCTCAGCTTCTGAATGAGAACTATGTTTGGGGTTTTTAAAAAGAAGCTAGAAGATACAGCTAATAATGGTAGGGATAATAGCGCACGACTCAGTGCTGAAATTTTGCTATTGCTTCTTCATTTGTCATCTGCTAGGTAAACTTTGAAAAAGGTTTAAAGGAAACTGATAGTAAAATAGGATGCTTTATTAGACACAAGAAACACTTTATAAAAATGAAGTTGCATCCAGGCAGAGAACATATAGAATAATAAGTATTCTAACATATTAAATATAAAAACATGAAAGAGAGCAAGAAGCAAGTGCTGAAGGAATCAAAACCAGAACTAAATTATTGTAGCACATCAGGAAGGAGCAAAATATGCTCCAGAGAGTCCAGCAGGCTAAGTGATGATCACTCAGAGAAGTTAAATGCTCTATCAGTGCTTGATGCACTGGTTCCCTTCTTTTGAAAAGGGCATATGAAAACTGGAAAAGAGCAATGTCAGTAAAAAAGGTATGAAACATCTTCTACCTGTAGAAGTAGGTAGGAGGAGTCTTCAGGCTGGAAAAGAGACAGCTTGATTAACATATGGTAGGTATCTGCAAAAGCATGAGTGGCCTGAAGAAAATGCTTAGGAAATAACTTTTTCCTGTCTCTTCCAATATATGAACTGGGAACCACCACGCAAAGGCAGTCAGATCCAGGTCTGAATCAAACAAAAGGAGATGGTTCTTCATGCAGCATTGAGCTATAGATTCTTGTCCAAGGAAACAGTTCGCATGGGCTCAAAGAAAGACTGGACAAGTAGTTGGTGGAAGAATCTGGTTAAGGTTGCTAAACAGACAAAATGCATCAGGTCCCCAAAAATTCTCCTCACCAAAAAGAAGCTGCATATGGCAGAAGACTTAAAGAGGGAAGAACCATCGTTTTTGTCCTGTCCTTATTTATCCCTAATCATCCATTTATGGACTCTGAAAGAGAAGGAAGACCAGGGAAAAGGGAAATTTATTCTCACATAGTACAGCCATTCCTGTGGCCACTCTTACATCCCATCCTGATAAAGAGAGATGAAACCACTGCCCAAGACAGACACCTAATTTTTGTGAAACTAAGCTAGGTAAAGTAAAGTAAGACCCTCATCTTGTATATGTAAAATGGAGAGGTCTGTTTATATCTTTTTCTTGTGATTTTTTCTTGAAAAAATTGGTTGATCCTTCTTACATTTTCAAGCAGTTCACAGCATCACCGGGTCTTGGACATGTACTGGTTTCCAGTTCTTTCCATTAACTTTCCTCACGTTTCCTTGTTGGGTTTTTAGAGGGATAGAGTGATGGTATGGTGGTGTTTGCATTGGCTTTGTATTTCTCAGGATACCAATTTTCTGTTTCCAAATTTTCCACTTCCAATTAACAAATATTATTTCATGCAGTATCACTTTTAACGCATAAGCCTGTCTGGTGCTGTTAGCTTCCTAGCAGCTAAACAATAAGGATTCTAGCAACATAGTTCAAGAGGTGTACATGTTTAGATGTGTTCTCCCTCAGCATGGGTAGTGAGTTTGAGTATTTGCATATATAACTGCATAGCTCTACAGGAGAATATACAATTCAGAAATGCACAATTGTGTATACAAACTGGTAAGGTTCTAGGCTATGTGGTGGCTCTCTGCTATGATATATTTGAAAAATAATTCATCCTCACAATTCTGCATACTACAGACATTTTTTCACAGACTGTCTGAACAGAGAACACCAGCTACTTGAGAGCAATGTCAGGGTCAAGATATGCATTTCTTTTAGATAGATTTGTCATCAACTTGTTGTCCTGGGTTCAGCAGTAGCAGTCATTTTTCTCCTTCGTAGCTGGTGCAGTGCTGTGATTTTGACTTTCAGCCTG